>JAODAL010049723.1:0-27959 GCA_025379985.1 Phyllomedusa bahiana | reverse complement strand
TTTACTGTATCCTTTTGGATTCCTTTTATTTGGGTTTTGAAGTGTAGTAAAAACATTTTGGGGGGGTCAAAAGTTTTCTTGGGTTTGGGTTTTTAAATTGGAACAACCCCTCAGAGGGTGTAGATGCTTTTATAATATTATTCACATGTTCATGAATACATAGCTTCAATTTGCTTCAAGTAAGTCCTATCTAGACAAAGGGAAAGGGAATGAAGCATGTTTAAATTAATTTCCCTTAGATTGCTGCACTCAAAAATCTTGCTGTTTTTAAGCACCCACTTTGACATTCCCCTCCTTACCCCGATTTTTTCTCTTCCCTCACCCACTCGCTTTGCTTTTTTCAAAATAAAAAGGGGAATGTGATGCCAAACGTTGGCCCAGGAATCTACCCGGGCCAAACCGGGCCAAAATGGGCCCCCCTATCCAGGACCCCCCCTTTTCGGCCATTTTTTTCTTTTTGCTAAATCTGCGCCCCATTTTTTGGCGGAAAAAAAAGTAAAGGGCCCCTTTTTGGCACATTTTCTGGGGGAAAAATTTTTTTGGGGTTTTGGGAAATTGTTTTTTTCCCTGGGGTTTTCCGGGGCTTGATCTAGCCCTCGTCTTGACGTAGTTTTTTGTTGTGAGCTATTTTTTTTTTTTTTTTATTTTTTCAGTTTCCTCCCCTTTCCCTTCCCTCCCCCCTTTTGGCCCCACACATTACAGGGGCCCCAACACAGATACCCCTTCCCCTGAGCGGGAAGCATAAAGGGAAGTTTCCGGGAACATCAAGGGGCTCCCGTTCCCCCAAAAAAACTTTTGATTTTTTTGGGAAACACCTAAAACTTTTTTAAAATTTGAGATAGCGTTTCTCCGGGAAACCCACATTTACCAAACAGGACTTGAAGAAGGGAAATGGTTTTGGGGGGGGGGGCCAGGTTTGGGGGTCCCCGCGTTGAGAAACAAAAGCAGGGGGTTATTACACTTATAGGGAAGCTTTGCACCCCCAGATTTCGACCCCCAGACATGATAGGGGAAGGCAGAGGGGCAACATTACATTGGGGCCGGGCCAGAGAATCTTGGTTCAAATAACACTATGGACCAAATACCGGGGGGTTAAAACCTTCAAAAGGGGCCCTAAAAATTCTGTTTTTTTTAAAGGTGACCCACGGCCCAAACAAAATCCTGGGCATGACTTCAACTCCACCAGAAATCCTCGGGAAAGGATAGGGGGGGTGGAACTCGGGCATGAGACCTCCCCTTCAGTTCACCCAAACCCCACCTACCAAACTTTTTGCTCAAAACCCCTAGATGTTTGTAAATGTTTTGGCGTATCCGTAACCCTTGGGGGGCCGTGAGTACCCTTTTTTTTTTTTTCCCACCCCCAAAAACACCTGGTAAAGGATCAATTACTTTTTTATTTTCAAGGGGGCTTCTGCCCGCAGGCGGGGCTCCAGATCGGTGAAATTACCTTTTTAAAACCCCGGGTTTAACCCATTCACTCTTTTCTTTTGGGGGACCCTTTCCCGGGGAAAAAGGTTTTTTATCTGGCGCTTTCCCCCTTTCCCTAAAAAAGGGATGAGGAGTTTAAATTTGGGAACCCTACGGGGGTGTGGATGGAATATCATTCTCACAATGCCTTTTACATTTAAGGGAAACTCCTCACTTTAGGGACACACCCAAGGCGGTTCTCGGGGGGATGGTTATAGATTACGTTCGGGTTTTAAAGAAGCAAAAAATTAGACAAAATAAAAGCTTTCGGAAAATGTTTTTGCGTAAGCCTAGATCCCTTTTTGGTTTCCCCCCCCCTTTGGGAAAAAAAACTTTTGGCGGGAATTCCAAGCGAAGCAAAAAACACGGGCGGAAAAAAGGGGAATTTTTTTCCAATCTAACTGGAACTAAACTATTTCTTTTTGGGCCAAAAAAACCGGGAAAATTTTTTAGCGAAATTCCCCCAAGGGCCACCTTCCCCCCCCCCATCTCTCCTTCACTACGAGACCTTGGCAATTTTTTTATCGGAGGGTAGAGAGGTGTCAAAGGGTTTTCCCTCCGTTCTTTAAAAACCAAAAACCGCCCCTATGCTACGAGCATCTGGATAAAGAGGCCTCTGGGACTGGCATCCCCAAAAACCAAAACTTCCTAAATTTTCACATTGAAAAAAGTTTCCCCAAATTGGGGGTCCCCCGGGGTTTTCTGAGCTCGAAATAAAAGCCCGCTATCTAAAAGCTGAAACCCCAAACAAAGCCCCAGGTCCAGACGGTTTCGGGGGAAATTTTTTTAAAGGGTTTTTGAAAAAAAAAATTTAAAAGTTCCAACACCCCTTTTTCTTTTAAATTTCCTACCCTGTTGGCTAAACTTTTTTCCTCCCCCCAATAAACCCAACACCCTTTAAACAAGATTATCCCAAAATCAGGAAAAGACCCAAACCCTTAGCCCCCTTTCATACCCCCCAAAACCCCTTACCCAATAAAATTTTAAGCTGCTCCCCCAAAATCCTTGGGGACCGATTGGCCCACTAATGCCCAAAAACTTTGGCTCCCCCCAATAGGATTTGCCCAGGGAAGATCTGGGGATAACCAATATTAAAAAAATTTTAACTTTTTCTTGGATTGGTTTCAAGAAACCCCCCAATTTCCCCTAACCCTTTTCCCTGGGGCCCCCGGGGTCACAATTAAACACTGAGAAGGCCTTTGATTGGGCCCTTACTGGGGGAAATGGCTAACCTAGTGCTGGACAAAATTTGGGGACTCACGGGGCCCAAATTTCGTATTTTCTTATTACCTTTATAGTAATTTCCTGGGCCCAAAAAGTCTCCCAGGTTGTTCTGTCCACCCCCTTCTCCCTGAAAGCGGCACTGGGAAAGGGGCTGCCCTCTATCTCCCAACCCTTAAATTTTGGCGATCGACCTTTTCCATTTTCCCTCATCACCCCCCCCCAACTTTGAGGGAATCCCTTTTAAAATCATCTGATCAAAACCTAGCTTTTTTTTGCTGAGACACCCCATCTTTTTCCCCCAAACACCCGGGAGAGAGACCTCCCACATCTATTTTTCCCCTTTAAGGGTTTTGGGATTTCTCGGGTTTTAAAAATTTAAGAAAAAAAGGGGACAGAGCTGTTAAGACTCGCCCCAAACCCCGGGCCCAACCCAAACGGGAAACCAAACCAGATCCCCCAATAAATATCCCCCAATAAATCCATTAAAAAAACTCGGAATCCCCATGGGGAAACCCGCCGGAAACTATTTTAACTCCCTAAATTTTTCCCCCTCAATATTGAAAATTTTTTAAAAGAGCTTGACAGATGGTCAAAATTACCACGTTCCCTTTTTAAACCCGGGTTTCCCCCCTTTCCGTCCGCATGATGATTTTCCCAAAAATTTTAAAACCCCCCCCTTAAAACCCTTTCCCCCTTACGGGCTAAAACATTCAGATGTTAAAATCTTACAGGGGGGTTTTTTCAAGTTTCCCATGTGGGCAGGAATAAAAACCGAAAATAGCACTCACAAAAAACTTTCTCCCTGGGAAAATTGGGAGGAAATAAACCTTCCGGGTTCAACAAACCAACGTAGGTTAATCTCAGACACTGCCTGGTTTGGGTAAAAAATTTCCCCCCCCTATTTCCTCCCAATCAGGAGTTTTGAGTAAACATTTTGCCTCCCAAATGGAATCTTGGCTCCCCTTCCCAAAAACTAAATTTGCCAAAAATCCCTCCCACCATTAGGTAAAGCCTCCAAAAGGTGACACAATCGCTCCCTTTGGAAAAATCAGCCAAAAAACTGTTTAAAAAACCTCCCGGCCCATCTCAGAAACCCACATCCACTATCGGCACCCAGAGCTTTCACAGGGTAAAGTGATCCCCACTCCCGTTTTGGGGAAGGGAGAAGGGCATAGCCACAGGGGGCCCCCTTGTTAAACATTCAAAAATGCAGCTACTACTCATACCCAAAACCTTCAAATTTTATACAGAAAACCCAAAACCCCCCATTTCCCTTAAAATTCCCTCGGTTTTAAAGGGTTTTTTTAAAGGGCCCCAAATATTTAAATCTCACTAAAAAATTTCCCCTCGAACGATTTGGGAGGGATTTGGGTGGGCCCCCAGACCTGCCGCCCAAAACCCTCTCACGCTATACGCAAAACTGAAAAGAAGCCACAAATCCCAAAAAAAAAGGTCTCAAAATTTCCTGACAAAGGGGAAAGGGAAAATTTTCCCCCGGACCTGAACTTTCCCAAAGGGTTGGCCTTAGGGGGTGGAAAAAATTTAAACCAAGGCCGTGATCAGTGAAAAAGGGGGGGGAAAAACTTATTTCCGTTTTCAGGGAAAACGAGCAATCTACGGTTTTTAAATATCCCGCCACACCCCCTTCCCCCCGATCAAAAGCTACCGCCCCAAATGCTCCAAAAAAAAGGGGGGGCCTGATCCATGGGATAGGGTAAAAGGTTCCCCCCTCCCCAGAGATTCGGGAGAGAGTGGGGAAAACCCCTAAACCAAAAAAGGGGAGTTGGACATCCCTTTAACTCCTCCCTTCTGCCTTTTCATGACCAACGGGCCCCCTGAGAAAATTCCACACCCTCCTGCATATCCTTCCTCCTCCGGCGAAGCGTTGCATTCTAAAAAAATGATTGGAGACCTCCAAAAACCAGGATAGATGGGTTCTGCGATGACCCCAAAACGTATCTTAAACCTCAAAAGGGCCCGGGGAAAAGTGGAAACAGCAAAATTTAACTCTAACTAAAAAATTTTTTCCCACCCCCTTTGGAAACCCTACATAAAAGGGTTTCTTGCCCTCAAAAGATAAAAAAATTTGGTTTTCCCTTTTAGTTTTCCCAAAATTGGTATTTAAAGGGCCCGCTTTGGCGGGATCCCTGGGAGGGTTTTCCCCTACCTCAGTCCACGCCGTGAATTTTTAATGCAAATTTAAAACTTTGATTAACGTTCAAGTTCTGGGGGGATTCCCTGTCCCCCTTTTGGGAGAGTACAAATGGTCTGGGGGATAAAATGCCCAGACACCCTTCAATGTTTAACGGGGCCCCTCTGCCCCAGGGTGGTGGGGGGAACCCCCCCTATCTCCTCCTCACCCCCCCCCCATTACCCCCTTTTTTTTTTTTTTTTTTTCTTTCTCTTTCTCATTTGCTGGGTGTTTTGGGTGGAGGGGTTTTTTTTTCCCCCTTGTAGGTCTTTTTTAAAAATTTTTAATGTTTAAAATTTAAAAAAATTGGTTTCCTAGTTTGGACTGTTGTGGGGGCTACAATCGCCCCTTTTAAAACGGGGGAAAGCCTTCTACTCTAAAGGCTTAAAGCTCGCCAAAAACCGGTTGTTATTGCAGCTAAAACCTTATTATGGTTTCCATTTAAACAAATGCTATTGCTCAAAATTTTTTTAATAACTTTTTTGGGTTACGCCCTTTGGGAAAAAACCAAATAAACAAAATGTTTAAAAAAAGAAAAAATTTAATTTCCCCTTTTAAGTTTGACATCTAATTGGGACCCGGGCCTTCAAAGATCCCCTTTCCATCCTTAAAGAAAATCTTGTGGCTCTTACAATATTTCTGACAGGGAAAAACTTCCTAAAGGGGAAAGGGAAACCCCAAATTTTGGGGCCATCCCCATAACAAAACCCTGGAGTTGTGGGTTTGGGGGATTTACTTGAAAAAAAAAAAATTGTGTGTCAACACAAACCTCAAAGAAGACACAAGAAATTTAACGACACCTTTCAGAAATTAGCCCATTCTGAAGAAGGTTTCACATGCTTCAATCCCTTGTTTGTGAACTATTGAGGTATACTATTGAGGTTTACAAAGCCTCAACGTCTAAAGTCCCCCAGGGTGTATTTAAGTGAATTATTATAATTTTAAACCCAAAAACATTCAGGTGGGCCCTTTGCATAAGAAAAGGGAAATAGTTTTAACCAACGGTTTCAATATCAAGTTAAGATACTTACAGGGGTTCCAAAAGAAATTTTCCCTTGGCCCGATACTCTAGGTTTGACCAGGGAAAACACTTAAAGATTTTTGTGAATCTTCGGCAATAAGTGAACCCTCAATCCCTTTTGGGTGGGGTTTCCCAAGAGGGAAATAAAGTTCCCACAAACAAAACCCAAAAACCAAAAGAAACTTCTACGACAGGCTTTAAATTTTTACCTAAATTAAAGGGCCATGAAAAAATAAAAACTCAACTGTTTAAGGAGAAATAGGGAAATCCTCTGCCTCAAATCGTGTATTATTTATTTAAAACCCAAAAAAGGTTGGGGGAACCCTTTTGGGAAACAAATGATGATACAGAAACAATGGGCAAAATTCATAGCTGGACAGAGCAAAGATCAAAACAGTACAGTTTGTTCATAAACTGAGATTTAGTTTTGAGGTCAGGACAGGGAAAGGGGGAACTAGATTAAAATTTTGAAAAAAATGGATCATTAAGTTAGAGAGCCTTAAAGACATACCTTGGCAGAATAAAAATTATTGGGTCATAGGGGGAAGAATTTTTGTTGGGAGATGTATTGGAAAAATTTTTTGGGGGGTGTAGGGTGGGAAACCCCCCCCCCCCCTTCTTAATGTTGTCAAATTTTCCCCTTTCTTTTTTAATGTGTGGCCCAAAAAATTCAGTTGAGAGAGAGAAAAGAAGGAGGGGAAAAAGAAGGTTTGGAAAAAATTTTTTGGGTTTGTGAGACAGATGGATAAGAGGGTGCAAAGGGAACCCCGTTTTTCCGAAGTAGGGGTGCTTTCCCCACAGACAGTTTTTTGGGGCAGTTTTTTTTGGGCCCCCCAATTAAACTGCATTAACACCCGCAAACTTCCCTTTCCCTTATCTAAATGTTTGGAAAGTAAATAATAAAACAGTGTGTTGGAAACCACAATACCTCAAAACCCGTATTTGATTTTTTTCTTGAAACATCTTTCTGGGAAAAATTTTGACAACCCGAAAGAAAAAGCTTGCTAGTAATTTAAAAGGGAGTTTTTTGGGGGCGCAGTTAAAACTGGAAACCAAAAAGCGCTGTGTAAAAACTTTCCCAATGAAAACCGGAAAATGAGGTTTAGTGTTTTTTATTTTATGAAGTCTTCTGTGTAGATTTTCTCGTTTCCGCTCTGTCTTTGGAAAACCCACCTCATTTATTTTTTTCAGCCTTTTTCTAGGGCTGCCTATTGATACAGTGGGTTTTTATTGTGCAAAAGAGTGAAGGGAATTTTGGGGGATGTACAATACAATGCCTGGGCAGGGAACATTAATTGGGGAGAAGATAGAAGAGAGTCCCAAGGGGAGCTTGGGGGTTTAAAGACTTTGGAGGTTTCCCGCGAGGGTGTTTAGTTTTGGGGGAACCCTTAAAAAGGAGGAGGGAAGAGAAAGTAAGCAAATTATGGTCCCGCATGGGAAAATTGGGGTTTTAGATTTAGGGGTGGGATAGGCCGGGGGAAAAATTTGGTACAACCATTTGAAATCCAAAAGGCCCCTTAGTAAGCAGTCCCCTGTTCAAGGGGTATTCGCAGGTCCCTTTGTCTCCGAAATTTTCTTCCCCCCTTTACAACACAACCACCTTATCCTATTTTGTAAAGCCATTCATAGCATTTCAATAAGCTTTGTGTTTACTTTTTTTCTGTATTTGGGAAAACGTATAATTTTTTTCTTATTCTTTTTGGGAAAACTTCAAAGGGCAACCGTGACAATAAGGGTCAAACATTTAAAGGGGGGATAAAAAACAGAACCCTTTCTGTAATCCCTTTTTCCGAGCATTTCTGCCAGACATGTAAAATTTTTTATAAAAAAACAAACAGCCGCTAAAATCCTTTTGTGGTTTACTAAGGCTGCTCGAACAAGATTACAGTAAGATTGTTTAAATTTGTATGCCCAAAAATGTCTGAAACTTAAAATTTTAACGGTTGTTTAAGATGTTATGCCAAAAAAAAAAGGAGCAAAAAATATAAAGTTTTACCCTTTTCCGAAAAGAGCAAACCAAAAACTTTATTGAAAAAACTATAAAAGGCTTTTTACCCAAAAAAGGATAAGGGGTTGTGGGTTTTATAATGTGGAAAGGGGAAAAAAAGCTCAGGGGTTTTCCCTTTTTTGTGAGTCGCGCAGGGTTTAATGTTTAGAGGGGAAGGAGAAGGAAAGCAAAGGGTTTTACCGCAATGGGGTTTTGTTGCAAAGGGATTTAAAGTTTCCATAGTAAAAAGTTGGGAACGCCAGAATAAAAACGTGCAGAAGCAGTTGTAAAAAATTTGTCCTGGAAGGGCCAAAGGGGGGTCGGTAATTACAACCACCTGGAGGTTGGGGGGGGAGTAAAATTTGGCAGAGTCACCTCAAAAAGGGGGGGGTGAGGGGCAATAAAATTTTGGAGATTGTGTCAGAAAGGGGGTCAACCAGGGTTTTTTGTTAGACCAAATAAGGGTAGCTTTCACAGATGAAAAGATTTGGGGAAAGTGGGATCCCAAAAAGTTTCCCAAAAGACGGGTGTGGGGGATTTGGGAGTTTAGGGTAATGGGTTTTTAAGGGTTTTTAAAAGGGTTAAAAAAGTTTGCCCCCCATTGGTCTGTAAGAGAAGGATGAAACAACAGTGGGGATGTGCTGATGGGGCACAGGATAAAGAGGTATGTCCCCTGCAGCAAAGAGAAGCAGAGAGAGTATAAGGGTATGTTGACACAGCATATTGGGGCGCGTCCTGTTTCATGCCAAAATACCCAGTTTTTTTTGAAGGAAAAATAAAAGCTGATCAACCCCAAAAAATTTAAAAAGCCCTGTAAAGGGGAGGAATAAAAAAAGATCGATTGGTTAAAAAAAGGCCCCCGGGGAGAAAAGACGGCATAATTCATTTGTTCTATTAGAGCTATGAATTTACCGGGAATTTTCGCGCACAATAAAGGGGGCAAATACGCTTTCCCAAAATTTGGCCGCCCGTTTATTGGGGTTTTGGGAAAAAAGCCAAAGGTGTAAGTGGGATAGAGGATTTAAAGAATTTTTTGGGTTTTTGCAAGAAAATTTAGAGAAAAAAAGGGGGCTAAAAAAATCTGTAAAATACAAGATTAGTCTGTTTTAAGAAACTATTAAAAAAAAAACTAAATTTAAACTAGTCTAAAACCCAAATTGGGGGGGGGGTCAGGTGATTTTTGCTGCCCGGGCCCGGGGAAAACAACATGTAAAGGTGTGAGAAAAAACTGAGCTCTGGGTATTTGATTAAAAAATATGTGATTTTTTAATAAGATTTCTGATTACCAAAATAAAAGTAAATTTTTGAAGCACTCCCCAAAAGGGAGACAAGAGCCGGTTTTTGTATTTACCCATACTGGTTTAGTTAAAAAACCCTCCCCTTTCCCTACCCAAAATGATGCAGGGGAAAAATGTGTGTGAAACCCCTTTTTCCCCGGTATTTTAATTTTGCCCTATGCAAAACTTAAACTCTAAACAGAACTGATGGGAAAAATAGAAATATAGGTCAAAAGTCCTTTTTGTTCTTTGCGAGATTCCCCTTGGTTTTTTGGGGAAAAAATTTGACAGGTTTAAAAGGAACACCTAGGAGTCCTGTTTGGGTTTAACTTTACATTCTTTTTCACAAAACCCAATATATAAAAAGAGCTCATTTCTTTCCCCGTTGTATTACTGCTTTTGATAGCCCAAACATACGTTTTCTTACGGTTTTTTTCTTTTAACATATAGAAAATAAACTAAATATGCTGGTAATTATCATTTGGATGTTCTAACACTGTTCTTTTAATGCATAGTGGGTTTAGATGTGTGGCTGCCCCATCATAGATGTTTAGTCCTATCTCTTCCTGGTATCTTTAGTTAAAGAATTGTATAAACTGATTTTTCGCCTTCCCTGAAAATTTTTTTTGGAACCCGCCCCCGTAAAAAGGTAAGAAAAGGGGGGCTCTGATATGTTTAAACATTTTTATGAAAAAAGTGTGCTAAAGAACATTTGAAATTAAAAAAGTATAATATACGGTATTTAATAGTTAATTTTTAGGGGTTTCCAATGTGTCCCGCTATTAAAGAACCAATAAAAGCTACCATGTTTTTAATAATGGAAACCCAAATTTTCTATACTTCTATATGACCTGCAAGACTGTTCACACAAAAATATGTCATCTAAATTGCTTATGAACAATTACTTACCAGAAAGATTGTATATAAGTTGGTACTTCTGGTGACAATGACTAACTTTGGCATATTTAAGCTCTCACCACAATTTTTACCTCTTACATATTTTTAGTCCAATTTCCAGGGTTGACCATTTTCCTGATGAGGGTCATTATAGATACAAGAAAGAAAACAAATAAATAAAAATGGAAAAGGGAGTAACCCTATATACTCAGTATAACCACCCATATAAACCAGGCACCTCATTGCCCGAAAAAAAACGGGAAAAATTATTTTACTCAGTATAAGCCCCAGGGGGGAAAAAGGGATGGCTACTGGGAAATTTTCAAAAATAAAAAAAAATACCCAAAAAATTACATAGCAGGTATATGTCCCCCATAGTTAGGTTTTAGGGAGGGGTTTTTGGGCCCCTAAACAGTTTTAACGGGGGTTTATGTCCCCATAAGTAGTTATAGACAGGTTTATGTCCCCATAGGTAGTTATAGGCAGGGTTATGTCCCCATAGGTAGTTATAGGCAGGGTTATGTCCCCATAGGTAGCTATAGGCAGAGTCATGTCCCCATAGGTAGCTATAGGCAGAGTCATGTCCCCATAGATAGTTATAGGCAGTCATGTCCCCATAGGTAGCTATAGGCAGAGTTATGTCCCCATAGGTAGTTATAGGTAGTCATGTCCCCATAGGTAGCTATAGGCAGTCATGTCCCCATAGGTAGCTATAGGCAGAATCATGTCCCCATAGGTAGCTATAGGCAGTCATGTCCTCATAGGTAGCTATAGCAGTCATGTCCCATAGGTAGCTATCGGTAGTCATATCCCCATAGGTAGCTATCGGCAGTCATGTCCCCATAGGTAGCTATCAGCAGTCATGTCCCCATAGGTAGTTATAGGCAAGGTTATTTAAAAAAAATAAATACAAGTACAGTACTCGCCTTGGTCCCTCGCCGCTCCACCTCCTCGCCGCTTTTTTGTGCTGAAAAACTCAGCTTATACTTGAGTATATATACGGTATGTAAATTCCAGTAATCATTATATGGCGTTAATACCCAGTTAAGGTCAACTAAACACAGTACAAAACTTTTTAGCTATCAACGATAAGTCTTGATTTGATATAAAGTACCTAAGGGGAGACATTTCTGTTTAAGGATGCATTTCTTAAGTTTTGAATACATGTAGTTTTCACGTAGTTGCTGAAGAACCATGTGCACATGTTAACCATTAGAGGAAAGAGAGGAAGTCTCGAAAGATGTTGTTGGCAAAATCATGCAAGGGCTTTACAAAGCCCAAATGGCATCATAAGTTTTGTGTGGTGCCAATCCTAGGCATTAAATACAGTATTCCTTTCATCACTCAGATGCAGATGAAGGTAAAAGCACCTCTGAGATCAAGTTTGGTAAAAGATAATTAACCCTTGAAGTCAGTTCATTTAGAAATTGCTTTCAACGTGCACCTGTTCTTTTCCACAATTTTATTTAGACCACAATAGTCTATACGTAGATGCATCCTATCCTTTTTGGGCAAAAGGAGGGGAAAATGAATAGACTCTACCTCTGGGAGAGGTGGTATTTGTAGAAGGTATGCGATGCAGTCATTGACTCTATGCAGGGCTATAGTCTATGACTGTCACTTGTAATAAATGTTACTGAAATCTGAATAAACATTAGGAAAGTAGACAGGGACAAATTATCCTGATGAGGAAATGATAGGCGGAAGACTTGTAGGCTTTGAATAAAGTAGAAGGAAATTTGTGATGAAGTACTTTGACTTGCAGAGACAATGATGTAGTAATAAAGCAGAGGCCTTTGAAAAAGGAAATAAGCCTGGCAAACTAAATAATAAACATTTTCAGCATTCATCATTATAAAAAATTCTCTACCATTTTAGTTTTAGCTGCTACCTTATTAATCCATTGTGTACAGCTCGTCTTTAAGGGATTCGACCAGGGACGAGAGCACCTCAGTCTTGTCGCACATGCTCAGACATCATCTCTCCTCTTGGGCAGCTTCTGTCAGTCTCTTCCCTACCTAGTAATCACAGACACCCACTCACTACTGAGTGTTAAAGCCCAGGTGCTATCATTTTACTCTAGTCCTCCTAAGTAATTAGTCAAACAGTGAAAATAGATTAAGGAAGTCTTGACCTGTTAACGGATTTTGATATGGATTACCAAACTTTCTCATAAAGTGGCCACCAAAGCCTCATTATTCCACTGCAGCTGGAAAACCAATTTATGAACTTTAACTGTATAATGGGGCATGATGAAAATACCCTGAGACAGTTGAAGCATCGAGGAGGTAGCAAAGAAAACTCTTCCAAAAGCTTCTAAAAAGTAAACAGTAACAATTTCGAATATGACATCTCCAGGTCAATTTAATTCTAAAGAGAAGTTACATAAATAATCTTTACTGGGCCATCTTTGCTTAGTCTGGCCAAAATTTGAAACTGAAAAATTCTTGTCTACATGTTTTGAGTTTACTGTCATATGAAGGAGGGGTAGCTAGATAAAGAACTGGGCTGTGGGAATAGGTGAAAATGCTGGCAAATTGGTGGAGATATAAGAGGAGCAGCAGGCCAAAGCTAGGATGTTTTGAAGGTCCTTTAGGGTAGGTTTACACGGGCTTTAGCAGGAGTATACTTGTAAAGTTACTTCTAAAGCGCTGTGGCCGGCCCCCATTGTAGTCTCACTTTACCTGGCATGTAAGCGCCAGAAAGAAGTGACATGTCACTTCTTTCTCCCGGTGCTCAGCATGAGTCAGGGAATATGTTGTAAAATCATAGCACTAAATGAGTGCTATGATTTTATCATATTTGCGGGCCGTACTTGGGCGACCCGCAAATACACCATGTGAACATACCCTTATCAAATAAAAAACTCTCCTGTACAAGCTCCGTAACCAACTCATAGATTTCAGGAAATGTAGAGTCAATGGTCTAAGCAAAGAGTAACGATGGCCAATGGAATTAGAGGAACAAGTTTCCACTAGCTCACTAATAATTTTGATTTCGGGCTAAGCCAGGAAGTGGACTCTAAGGGATTGTGTGTTTGTTGTCCCAGCCGTCCACAAGGAAATTTGGACTTTCCCACATGGAATTCTCAAGTCATTTCTTTGGATTAGTCTACATAAGCAATGGTTGTCACAGAGGCAGGAAAATCAGAGTACAAGAACAGCAGGAAACATTCAGAAAAAGCAAGAGTCAAGAAGAGTGAAGTTGGGTTGATATCAGAAATCTCACAAAGTTCAGCACAGGCAGGACAGGTAGTTGAGGTTGAAGTAGAAAGTCAAGCCAGAGTCTAATAAAGCCTAGCACAAAAGGGCAGTGGCTGGAGTTAGAGACACTTTGGGCAACATGTCCCATTAGGGCTGCACCATTTTTTTTGTGTATTTTGAGCCAAAAAACTGATGCCCTATTCTCTGTCTAAAGAACTGTCATACACCAAAACTCGGCGCATTGTATTCCAGGCACGACACTTTTGAATGCGCCTAAATTAGGTGCATCAAATATGCTAGCAATGATATGCTATGCACCTAAGTTATGCTATGTGCCTAAGTTAGGTGCATCAATTATGCTATGCAAGGTATACCATGTGCCAGCTTTTTGATTGGTTCATTAATTCAGGTGCACTATTCACTCATTAATGCCTTAAAACTGGCGCCTCTTTTCTTACATGTCATCCTATGTGTTCACTGGCTCCTTAAGAGATCAGAAGCCAGAATATGTACATGACCTAAGTAGAACAAAGCATTGGGCAGGAGGGCAGGAGTGGCCAAGACGAGAATGCTGGGTACCTAGACAGGTATGCCAGCATCACATTACAGCCATATTACAGAGATTCTGGTGATCTCTCTGTACTAAGTCATCTTAAACTAGGTTTTCTCATCAGGTTTTTTCACAGCTCCTACTCTTCACAGCCAGCTTCAGGTCCCCACTTCCTGTTCAGGCTAAAGTAGTGATTGGCATGTCAGCTGTGCTATTCCTTCCTAAGCCTGTTATAGGGACATTACTAATGGAAAGGTTGTAACATCAGGACAGAAGTTCACAAAGCTCTAAAGGGTTACAGTTTGTTAGTAACAAAGATAAACAAGCTCCTATGCTGCTGATAAGATACATCAGGGAGTGAGGTCACCATCCTGGCCAGGGCTGCTACAGCACAGAGAAATGGTCGGTAACCTAGGGAAACTTGTGTATAAAAGCAGGAGCTAAAAACTGCTCTAATTCTAAAATTAAGCAAGACTAGAAAAGCAATGTATTTTGTAATAGTCTTTACGTACATTTAACTACATGTTTAAAGCTAATTATTGAAATGGGAGTGTCTTTATTATGTTCTGTCCTTATTCCATAAACTTATTGTCTTCTTACTTTATTTTTTATAAGCGATTGCATAGAACTTTAATAGTAAATAATATATATTTACTATCATCAAAAATTAACATCTCAAAGCAACAAGTAGGTAAGGAAAAAAATAAAATTTTGTGTTCTGGTTTAAAATGTCATGTTGCAATGCTCTTTAGGCACCGAGTTATTATAGACAAGAAGATTTTCTTGTAAGTAATCCATATTCCTGACAGTTTTCCGTACAAAGTACGCCACTAAAATTAGATGGATGGAAAAAGGTTAATCTGCTCTTCTGTCAAAAGCTTTTGCAGGTAACTTTATGCCATTTCCTTCATATCACTGCATAATTTATCTGCTTATATTATCAGACCTGCCAACGAGGCCTCTGGGTAAGTGTGGAAATACTCTGCTTTGCTATCTTTTTTTTTTCTTCTGTTGCGTTAGAGGAATTAATTAACATTACAAAACTTTCACATTTAAAGGAGTTGTCCAGAGGCAAAAAATCGACCATTGTCCTTACAATATAAAAATAAAACTGTTACTGAGATGCCCTGATCATGTGTCTTGATTCTTGAACAGTGATTTCATGATCACAGAAGTTTAGCAGTTTTTTTTTACAATACTGTAATATGTCATCTCAGGAAGGCGCCCCTCTGTGTGTTTCAATGCATTGATGGTCTAGTGGATAAAAAGGGCTTATTCCATACTACAGGGGCAGATGAGAGCAGGCAGAGACGAGGATGCTGGCACCAGTGACACACTTACACATGTAAAAGGAAATAGGGTTGTCGGGGGTCGTTTACCAACATTGGGGGTCACCCGTTTGTCCCGGTATTCCAAATCACGATTCAGACGGTTCATGTATCGGTCCGATAGGGAAACTGGGGAAAGGTCAGGACACTAGAGTCTCCGGTTTCAAATCATATTTCACTGTTTCACAGCAATTCCTGGACACTCAATGCATTAACACATATTTGTATGATTGTATTCAAGCAAGCGCAGCGCCGCGATTAGTGGAGAGAGGATCGGACGATTCATGACCATATTTAGGCAGCTTTTGGGAGTAGATTTTCATTGGATCCACGTTGTCCTCTGGGTACAAGTCCCTGGGATTGCATCAGCCAAAAACTCAGTCAAGTTTCCAGTTAATACGACAAACTTCAGGAAAAGGAAGATAATAACCAGATGTCACATTCCTGAGGAAACTGATAAACAAGTGGTTACATCCCACCTTGAGCAGCATGTCATCTTAGCTTCTTCATATTTTGCTGTTTCATCCACAAATGGAAATTTGCTCAGCCTGAAAATTACCTTATAAGGAGATAAGCTTGGGATTTCATCGTTATGGCATACAACACACAATATGATTCAAACCTTCTTTACCTTCCTACAATCCCCACTACAAGACCAAGATTTTTACTCTCCCCCACTGTCCCTATTGTCCTTCCTGAAACTAAAAATAGCATAGGACCTTTGCAAGAACAGCTCACACTGGGGGTAAGGGGCTGTGGGATTTCTTCCAGAGAGGATTGTGATCAGAAACCCCTAGCGGTGATTCAACACGCACAATCTTCAGTGGACCTATACTACGAACAGTGTGAGGTTTCTCACTTGATCTGTCCCTTCAAATCAGAGAATTAACTCTTGTTCATAATTATGGGGGTTCTTGGTGAGGAAGGGATAGTCACCAATTACCTCCTTCTCTCACCAAGCTACCATCAGAGGCTCCTGTCTCGGGCCATTTAGGGGGACAGTTTCATGAGGGTGGCTCCTCCCGCAATAAGGGGCCTATCCTGGCCAATTGATTTTGCTAAGAGAGGATAACGCAGCAGCACAGCACACAAACAGTGAAAGCCACCAGTATAACCAAGCAGTATCTTGCCCACTTGCTAGTAACCACAGCGCTTCCCAGGCCTCCAGTCACAAACTAATTGTCTCAGCACAAGGAGGCCCTGGAAAGTTTCCTAATTCTGAATTTTCCTTAAGTTATAACCCAACCCCATCCCCCCTTGGACCAGAATTCTTATTTCTTACCATAGCGACGCCCACCCAAAGAATCGGTGATTTGACTTTCACTCCCACTTGTGTATGTCTGGCTATATAGGTGCTGCCATTTTCAACCTAGTCATCCACAAACTCCTCTTTCCATAACCAGCACCATGTCGATAGTAACCCGGTTCTTTATAGTCATTCTAGTATTGGGGGGGCCACTGGCCTAATTCCTTCATAGCACTCCTTGAAAAACCCAAGTCTCTACTGTAATTAACAATCCTTTGCTGATTATAATAAATATAATTAAGCCAGTTCCACATTCTTATTGACTTTGACCTTGGGGGAATAATGGAAGCATAACCGCAGCAATCTGATTTCTAGTGCTTTAAACTAGATAAGGGTCCCCCTGGCACTTCCGAAATTAGAATCTATATACTCACTGGGGTCTTATCCCTGGAATACTGGGCGGCCCCCACCTGCTCGTCTCTTCCTGCTAGGGGGGTCATCTAGCGTGGGGGGTGGATTCCATGGGTAAGCGACTTGAAGGGCATGGAAAGCTTTAGTTAATGTACAAGACCCTTCCTAGGTAGCCGGCAACCTACTTCTCCAGTTTCCCCATTACACACCAACTCAATCCAGCGACCTTCCAAGGAGCGGTTCCAGTGTGATTACGCCTGATTCCACAACTAGTCCAGGTTCTAAACCTGGGCCAAAAACATCCCCGGAGGGCCCAACAGATCCACCACCCATCGACTGCAACTAACCGTCACTGTCATACCTGTAATTGGTCAGACCGACCCACCGAGAGTATAAGTGTTGTCTCCCAGGAGTAACCCACCCCTCAACCACGCGGAGAGGTACATACACTTTGCGACGCTTTGAACCTTACTAAAGGGGAGCACAATAGTCCTCTTCATTCCGGAACATTTTCTTTGCTTTATCTCATATCTGCGATTAGTAACAACAATTCTGCCGATATATCGCAGCTAACTTGGTAGACTCTGGGGTGTGTTTCCATTGTTGTGGGTGGCTAGAGCACAGGCCAATCACACTATGTTAGTCTATGGGAACTAGACGGTGTATTTTTAGAACCATTCTACCAACAGGTTTATCTCTCTTCGGGCCCTACCCCACCAAAACAATCCTAACCCAAGGAGAATACTTGCGGTTTACAATAACAGTATATTCACATCTTCCCCACTGCATTTATGAGGGATTGGGACTACCTCTTATACTGTTTTCTGGCAGATACTGTATTCTTCCTTCTGGAGGTCCAGTGTGGGAGTTGTGACAGCTGGATGGGTATAAAAATTTTAAGATTTTTAAAGTTCTTTCATTTCCTATTTCCCCCCCGTTCCCCCAATCCGGTATTTTAACCCCCCAAGACTTTAACTTTCCCAGGTCCCCGGGGCTGGGGTGCCCCCAAAATTTTAAAGAACAACAGGGCAGCGAAACCGGTCGTTCACCCCAAAAACCCCAAAATGTTTGGGTTTCCCCGGGTTAAAGGGGCCCCTGCCAGAAAAGGCCCTTCCCTTTGGGTACCTCCCGGGCCCGGGCTTCAGGAGGAGCTTTATCCCCCCGTCTTCCCCGTTTTTTAAATCCTACATTAAACAGTAATAACAATTTTCACCCCCGGGGGCGCGTTACACACAAGAAAAAAAAACCCCCCTGTCACAAAGGATTGGGAGGCCCATACTTGCGGGGAGAGACATTCTTCTGGCCCGGGGGAAAATTATTGGGGAATATATCACAAGATCAAAAAAAAAAGGGTTTGCAAATTTTTGAGTGATGCCCCACCCAAAAAAAATCCTACAGCATTAGCTTTTAGGAAAAAACAAAAAAAGGATATTTTACAATTTTTGTCACGGGCCCCTTTTTTACAATGAGACCCCCATGGATCCACGGGGGGCTTTCCCTCCAATTTTCACTGCCGTGGGGGGTTTAATGGGGGGATAAAATTAAATGGGCCTTAAATCTGGGCTCCGGGCAATTCCCCCCCTTATATGCCTTTTATGTAACTTGGTTTTCCTGGTTTAAAATAATGCCCTTTTCCCCCCTGTAGATTCGGGGAAGGGACAAAGCAGGGGACTCCCAAGTATGAAATTTTGTCAATTTCCTTTTGGGAAAAATTAAAATTCCCCCAAAATTGTAAAATTTCCTATAACTTTTTTCTTCCCTAGACTTGCTCCCTGACTTCAAAAAACGGGAAATTGGGGGGGGTTTTCCCAAACCCGGTTTTTAAAATTTGGGGTTTAAGGCCGGGTTTTTGCTTGTGGGGTGTGCCTAACGTGGTTTTAAAAACAATTGGGAGAAATTTTCGGGCCCAGGGCAAAAGGGGGACCCCCAGCAGTAAATTTTTAACAACTTATTCCCCTTTGAGATTTCCCTTTCCTTTTTTCTCCCCCTTACATTCGCAGAGTTTGGGGGATGGTACGGCTTTTAAAACCCGGCCCAAATCCCCCCTTAACTTTCCATAACTCTGGGAAAAACCGGGGAAAGAGAATGCGGGACCCTGGTCTGACTCGTTAAACCTGAGGGATTCCAAATAAAAACAACCAAATTTCAGTAAATCAATTCTTTCCCTTTACTTTGGGGTCATTTTGGGCCCATGGGTACTTTCTGGCCATCCTGAAACATGTCTACTGCAACCAAATTTTATTCTTGCTTCCCACTCTTGGGCATTGGATTGGCCCCCACTTAAATTCCTTTGGAATGGGGAAACTCGGGTTTTGCCGGTTTTGCCATAGGTTACTTGCCCCGGGTGGGGGAAAAGGGTTTGCAGGTGGTGCAGATGGTGAAATGTTTTGATTGTAGGCTGCAATTTTGGAAAACGGTTTCCCTGGAGAAATGGTAAAACCCTTTTGCACATAGCTTAGTCCCGATTCTTTTCCACGATGAGAAAAAAAAGGCTCCAGGGGCCCCCCGGGGCCTGCAAGGGAAGGATACATTCGCCCTAGGTAAACAGAAAAGGGGCCTCTGCATTTCCAAATTCCTTTTTCGAGAGTTGCCCCCCATCTTTTTTCCCAAATGTTGTTTCTCCTTTGCAGTTGCCAGATTTTTTGTTCGGGTGATTTTTTTTTTTCCCTTTCTTGAGGGGCCCCAGCTTTCTTGGGGGTTTCCCAAATCAGAGGGGGAGTTACATTTCCCTGTTTTTTAATGAATTTCCTTCCCCCCGGGGCTCTGGTGGTTACCTTTAATTTGAGTTCAAAATCCACCCCACTTGGATAAAACCCCTACAAAGACTGCTGCTTTTGCGGCTTGGTCCGCGTCTGGTTTTCTCGGGGTTGTTTGTCTTTCATTTTTCCCATGGGCTTTAGTTTTTAAGAGGGCTATTTTTGGGGGGCGCCCGGTGCACCAATCAAGGATTTGATTTTTTAATGCATTCCTTCACGGGGGTTCCCTTTCTCCTGATGAACCCCTTTTAATTTTTTCCAAAATTAAAACCCAAAATAATTGCAAAGCAATAGGCAAATCTTAGTCAGTCCTTTATTGACCTTTTTTCCTTCCCACCTTTTTTACAGGTTTTCTTCCAGAGCTTGTATTCAGAAACCCTTGACTAAAAAAGTCCCGGGGGCAGTGCTTCTGCAAGAGGTTTTCCAATCTTCTGTGTTTTTGAAAACCCTGAAATTAAAAGCCCCGTTTAAGTACATATCTTGAACCATCTGTCCACGGGTTGGGACCCTGCTTGGGGAATTTTTTCATTCCCCAAACTGTAAAGGGGCAGCTTTTCTGATCTTGCAAGGCTTTCAAACAATAAATGGGGGTTTTCTTTGGGGTCAAAAGGTCCCCCTTTCTGTGCCCTTCCCCCCCCGGTATTGGAAAAAGAGTGGCTGGATTCAAGACTGTACAGCGCTTGAAGGAAATTTTGGTTTGGTAAAAAGGATGAAAAAAGCAAGCGAAAGGGGGCGCGTTGAGTCATGTGTTTTGGGGAAGGTTGTTTTGTAGTACTCCCAAACCCAAAATCAGGGGGCCCCCTGAATAAATCAAAAACCATGTCCCAAAATTTGAAATCCGCATTTTTTGTAAAAGAAAGGATTTTTGTGCACTTGGAAAACCTTGAGGCAGGCAGGGGAGTGTCCGGGGCCACTGGGTCCAATCGAGCAGAATGTACCCTGGGGGGTTTTGGCGGCCCCCATGTGCCGGGTCAGGACTCCAAGGCTGCCCCTCTTTTCAGAACAAATAGGTTAAAAGGGTTTGTTTTGTATCTGGAAGTCCAAGGCCTGGGCATTTTGACCCCTGCAGTTTTGTAAAGCCGGGAAACCCAGGCCTCTGTTTTTTGATCCCTTAATGGTTAGGCGTTGGGTTTAAAGCCTGGTCCCCCAGTCTTCAGGCTTTCGTTTAAAAGGTTTCAAAATTTTGGATGCACCCGGGAAACCCTTTTGCCAAACAGTAATTGATGAGGCCTGGGGAAACTTTGTAGTTGTTTTGATTTTTTCTGGTTAAGGAAGGGATGTAAATGGCTTGCACCGTTCACCCGAAAAGGTGTCGGGTTTTCCTTGGGTTTATAAAAGTGCCCCTAGAAACACAACTTTTTTTGGCCCACTGGAACTTACCCTTTGGGAAAAACCTTGCAGTTGAGAGCGGGGGGGTTTTTTTAAATGGCTGCAGCAGGGTTTAGAGATTTTCCTTCCAATCTTCGGCTTCTCCAAGAAGAAGACCCAATCGCCCCAAACAGAAAAAAGGGGTTATTTAGGGTTTGGTTGGGCCCTACCCATTGTTTTAGAAAGCTTTCATACCCTGGGGTAAAATGATTTGGGCCTTATTTGAGCCCCTTGAGGTGCCCGGGGGGCCCCGGGTTTGCCCTTAGTTCCTTGATGGGGTAAAAGCAAACAAGTACGAAAGTCCCCATGAAAAAGGGCGTAAAGAAAGGGCATTATTAATCAATAACTTGAAGAAAGGAAGCTGGGGGGGGAAATTTTGGGAAAAAGAGTTTGGGGTTTGGGAAAACCACTGGTTTTTCCCAAGGAAAAGGGGCCCAAAAAATTCCCCAGCGGGGGAAAGATTTTTCCCCCCAACCAAATTCTAAACCCCTTTTGGGGCCTCCCTTTTCTTGGACTTTTTCTTCCGGGGGAAAAAGGGGAGTGTTCCCAGGGGGGGAGATGCGGTTAAGAGAAACCCCCCCTGATTTTCCAAAAGAGCTGAAAATTTTGGCCCTTTTTCCAACCCTTTCCCCTTGCCCCCAAGTTTTGGGGGGGATACTGGGGGAAAGGGGGTTTTAGGAAGGGGAAAGACTCCATCCTTCAGGTACACATAAAATTTTGGAATTTGGGGAAGGAGACCAACATCACTGGCCCTTGTGACCAAAGTCCTGGAGGGATTAAAGAAAATACAGATAAACCCAAAAAATAAAAAAAGGCTTTTTTAAAAAGGACTTTCTCAAAAAGGGGGAGAGCCTTAAAATGCACATGGGTTAAATGACCCCCTCTTCCAAATTCCGGATCCGGGAGATTAAGCCCCCATCCCTTTCGAGGAGAAACTGGAATTTTGGGCCCGCTTAAAGTTAAAAGTAAGTCTGTCCCAACAGATTAACGGGGAGGTGTAGAAACAAGGAAACGGATAATCAAGTCAAAAAAAAGGACCACCCTTTAAAATTGGTACAGTGGGGGGCGACTTTTTAAATGGGACCCTAAACCCCCAAATTTCAATTTGGGGCTCAAGGAGTTTGGGACCCCCAGGGAGGCGGGGTTTTTGGGCTGAAATTTAAACGAGGTGGCCCCGCCCCAGTGTCCCCCAAAAAAGTCAGTGGGGGGTCCTCTAAAAGGGAATAGTTACTCCCCCATGGGGCCCTAGGGGACTCCCCACCTTTGGGAAAGGGGGGGCACCAGGGGCCCACCCCCTCATTGGGCCCCCTCCCTCTGATAGGACTGTCTGTGTTGTAAATTGGTGGCTGTCCCGGGAAGTGGGGAAAACGGCAGAATCCTTGTAAGGGCCCCAAACTTGATTACATTTCCAGCATTAGGGGCTCTCTATCTTTTTGGGGCATTCGGGGCTGGCGGTAAGGGACAATGGCCCTGGCCCAACCCTTTGGGGGGCTTGGGCAAAACCCCAAACCTTTCACGGGTTTTTAAACCGGGTTTTTCTTTTCCCCCTTTTTTTTTTCTTATTTTGGTTGACCACTTTTTAAAAACCCCTTTTCCCCTGCCGGGGCTTTTTTGTATTCTGAGCCATAGAGCCCGGTTTTGGTACCCCGGGATTTGACCCCTTGAGGTTTCCCTCTAACCCTTCTAATCAGGGCTCCCTAGAAAGGGAAAATTTTGGAAATCTTGTTAATGATAGAAAAACCCCCCTAGGCCCTCATACGCTGGCTCAATCCTCTGAAAAAAACACCCTACGGGCCTTCTCCTGGCTCTTGTTGTACACCCCTGCAATGGGGGGTTTTTGGGTCACTTAGGCAAGTCTGTCCCAAAATTTTTGGAGTTTGGTGCAAAAGGCCAAAATCCAGACTCGAAAAAAATAAAATCAAGCCCAAAGGGTTCAAAATTTTGGGTTTGGGGGGAAGGTAACATCAGAGGTTCTACAAGCCCCAGGGTCTCTAAATTTTTCCCAATTGGGCCCCCATGGGTTTTTTGCCGGGTTTTTGTGACAACTTTCTTAAAAAACTGCATGGGGAATTTCAGGGGGTCGGGGCAATTTCAAACGGGCAATCTATCTTTTTTAGGGGTAAAAGGCAAAACAGCGGGGCCGGGGGGGCTTGTCTCGAATCACCAGAATTTTGTGAAAATTGTTGTGGTTTACTAGGGGGGGGGGCATGAAGGTCTGCGGGGGGGGTTTTTTTCCCCCTCTTGGAGCTCATCCCCGGGAAGATCTCAAGGGCTCTCCCCTCCCCCCTATAAGTACGCTTTTGTCCTGGCGAAGAGGAAACTTTTTCAAACCTAATCAAAATTGCACCCCTGGGTTTTTTTTTAGTAATAAAAACTCCCACACATGCAAAAAAGGGTGAATTCTAACCATTAACTTTTTAAAAAATTTAAAATACCGGAGGAGAGAAGAGGGAGGGAAATGGACCGGTTTTCCCCATGATTTTTTTCATTCTTTTTTTTTAAACCAGATCCAAAGAAATTAGAAATAGCAGTGTAAGCTAAAGTTTTTTTCAATTGTCATTATCTTTGCCACTATAAGGGCCGGGGCCCCAACAAAGGAAATTTTATACATGCAAGGGAAATTCCCTGCCCCTCAAAGGGAAAAGCTGATCCCGTCTCCACCCGGCCATTTTTTCTTCAGATAACTTTCCCCATTTTTATTAGGCCCCCCCCGGCCCAAAATTTTCCCTTATAATCTGCGCCCAAAACCCCCCCCGGGGGAGACAATTTAGGGTTTTGGGCCCGGGGGTTAAACTTTTTACTCCCACCCCCGGGGAATTGGGGAAAATCCCCCTGACCCAGAGAGAACAGTACATGACCCCGTGATGGGGTTTTTTAAAATCAAACTGACTTGGGGGGCCCATCTTTCCGGGGGGAAAATTCACCCCCGGGGGAGTTTTTAAAAAGGGGTCGGGGGGGGATTTCCCATTCCCCGGGGGTTTTCCCCCCTTACCAATCGTGGAGGGGAAATACGGCACTACGGTCATCCACTCCACCCTCAATAATTTTCGAGGTTTTAGGGGGGTTTTAGGCCCCAAAAGGGGTTTCAATTTCCTCACTGGTTGCCTTCCCCGGGACATTCCACAATCATCCAAAACCCGGGTCCAGGGGCGGAAAGGGTCGGGTTTCTGGGGGGCCGGTGCCTGGGGTGTGACAAAAGGGGCCTTGGGGGTGGGACAACAGCAGGGCGGCCCCCGATAATTTCTGGGCCTTGGGATGTAAAACCCAAGGGGTATTTTTGGGGGGGTGGGGTGGGCGGGGTTTTGGACTAGCCCCTTAGGGGGGGCGTTTTTTGGGGCCCCCCAAATCCTTCAATCCTTGGGCCCAAATTTGGGTTTTTCGTTTCCACATTCATACAAATCCACCCCCCGTTCCCCCAGCGCCCCCCATTATAGGGCGGTGGCGCGTTGGGGTTCTTTACACAAAAATTTTCGGCTTTTAAACAACCTTTTCATATAACCAAAAACATTTTGTCATCATTAATTTTTCTCCGCCACTGCCCTTTTACTTCCACAAAACCTTCCTTTTTTCAAAAATTTGGCCACTCGGAGGTGAGCCGTTTCCATCTCCACCATCCCTTTTCGGACATTTTCCCTCTCAAAATTTTCTATTAAACTCCTCCACTTGGATGGCTGCAATCTGCCCTTCTTTGGCAATCCCACCAATTTAAAACAATTTTAACATGCATTTTTAATTTCTTTTTCCCTTCTTTCCTGCAAAAAAATCTCCCTTTACAGGGCTCTGCCCCTTTTAGGCAAAATTATGCTTTTTTTCCGAAACAATTTTTAAAAATTTTGGTTTTTCTTTCGTTTGGGGAGTCTCCAATCCTTGGGCAAAGGCACCAAAAGCCTGGGGCCCCCGGGCCCGTGCCCGGGTCCCGGGGCTCACAACACAAGGAACTATCAAAAAAATAAAGATTTCCCCCCTTTAAACCAAAAATAGTCCCACCTTTGTTGCCCCCAATTTGGGGGGCCGTTTTCCCTCCCGGCTTTGTCCAAAACAAAATATGTATACTTTTTAAAAATGTCCCCGAACAAACCCAATTTAATTTGTTCCAACCCCCGGGCCCACCTGAATATTCAGTTTAAAACACAGAACTTGTTCTAAAATAACCGGGGGACTCCCTTACCAATCAACAATTAAAAATTAAACGACTTTTCCCCAAGGGTTTCCCCCCCATATTTTCAGCAACCATACCGGGGGAAAAAGGGGGGTTCCCTTACTTAAAAAAATGACAAAACCGAAATAAATGGAAAAGGGTTTTACAGCAAAAAAAAATTCGGTTTCGTGGCCGGGCTTTAAACAAAGTTTTCTAGGTCGAGTCACTTTTTTGTAACCACCCCGGGGCCAATACCACAAGCAATCTACTAACCGGGAGACCCTCAAAATGGGCCCAAAGTAGTTAAATACCATAATTTCAACTCACCGTGACCTTTAAAAGGCGCAACCCAATTTTTATATCCTCCGGCCTTTGGGGCGCCTTTCCCGCAGGGGGTTTTGGGTCCTCGGGGGTTTCCCGGATCCACCTCAGGCCAGCCCCACGTTGGGCGACAAAATGTCGGGGTCCTTTTCCAACATTTTGGGGGAACCCCCTTTTCCCGGTTTTTCCAAATCACGATAAAGGGGAAAAATTTTTTTTGGCCCAAAAAATAAACTGAGTCCGACACAAAGTTTTGGGGTTTAAATCTCATTTATGTTCCCAAACAATTCCCGGGCAATTCAATGCATTACAACCCCTTTTTTTTTGATCTGAAAACAAGCAAGCGCCAGGCGCGATAGAGGAAGAGGAACGGAGAAAGTCCATATTTTGCAGCTTTTTTTATAATTTTATTGGTCCAAGTTGTCTCTTTGGGTTTCAAAGTCTCTGGGATTGCATCAGCCAAAAAATCGTCCCAAATTTTCCCGTAAAAAGAAATTCAAAAAAAGGGAGATAATAACCAGATGTCACATCCTTTGGGGAAAATTTTTTTATAAAAGTGGGTTTCATTGAGCCGCAGTCAAACTTAGCCCTTTTTCATATTTGCTGTATCATTCCCCACAAAAAGGGTTCGTCAAGCTGAAAAATGCTTATAAGGAGAAAACTTGGGGGAAATTTTATGTTTTGCATACAACACAAAATTGTTCCAAAACCCCTTTCCTTCACGGGGAAGCAGCCCAACCAGCAAATTCTTTTAAATAGATAAAATTTTAAACTTCTGGGAACCCCTGTTTTGCTGATCAGGACATCGGTACAAATGGAACCTAGTTACTAAGGGGGAAAAGTATTAAAACTGTTCTTTTGGGTTTTAAAAATTTTACTTTGTTGCCCCAAGCAACCAAAAAGCTCCCTCTCAAATTTTTTTCCCGAGACTAAATGAAATGAAAGGGGCGCTTGATTTGTTTCTATGGGCAAACCCAAAGTGAATTTTGAACCCAGGCAAATTTTTATACATTTTGGGCCCCCAAAGGGGGTTGTTCAAACGGCTTAATTGGGGGGCGTTTAAATTTCCCCCCAAATTTTCGCCTTGTGGACGGGGGCGGGGGCGGGGGCCCCGGGGCAGGGGGGCCGGGGGCCCCCTGGCCATAGACATCAAAAACAAACAGGGTTTTTTTACCGCCGTTGTAAATTTACAGTCCCCTTTTTTCCCCCCCCGGCGTATTTGCCAAGCGGGGAGAGGGAACGTAATCCATAGTTTTTCTATGAGAACTGGGGAAATTTCCGTAATTTACTGGGACTTTTTTCCACCATAATTTGGCCCGTACAGCCAAATTACGGACTGAAATATGTCCCATTTTAAGCCGTGTGAACATGGCCTAAGTGTTTCATTTTTATATTGTACAAGCCATGTTCATGTTTTCTTGCCTCTGGAGAACACCTTTAAAAAATTATTTGAGTAAAGATACAGCACCGGATGTATGAAAAGTGTTGTTGTGTAAACTCTTGTATGCAGTGTACAATATATAGTCCACAAACATGAATAGGACAGTGCACACAGAGTGGTCCAAAAATGAAATAAGATCACTATTTTTGGTATCAAAGCTAAAAATCCAATGGAGGCATAAGTGAAGAGCAAATAGGAAAAAGCACCTAGTGCAAATCTAACGCTTTTCGGGCATATCCTGCCCTTAGTCGTAGCAAGGTGAAAAATTACAAGTGTACCATTGGCTCTTTTTCAGAACGTCTTTCACAGTGGTTGGATTTATTATTGCAGCCTTTGGTGCAAAGAGTACCTGGCTTTTTGAAAGACACAAAGGATGTTATAATAAATTTGGAGGGCATGGTTTGGCAGGATGCTTGGTCATGGGTCAGTTGTGATGTCACATCACTATACACATGCATCCCTCACCACGTAGCTTTGTTGGCACTTGAATATCATTTAAGACAATTTAGTCAGCACTCAGAGGAACTCATCCAATACATCTTGACTATTACCAATTTTCTTTTAACTCATAATTTTTTTTCCTTTGATGATAATCTGTTTTTGCAACTCAGGGGTCTCCCCATGGGAGCTAGATATTCACCATCACTAGTGTTGAGCGATTTTTTATCGACAAAGTTGAAATCGGCAAGGTTTTTTTATGGTGATCGAAATTTCCAGATCATGCGATAATTAAGGTTAAAATCTGTGCATCATCTATTAAGATCGCGCCTTTTTCGGCGCTTCCTGTAAATTTTTGGCGGCCAGCAAATCAGATTACAGAAATAGAGCAGGTGAATGTGTGTGCGACGTCATGACTGGGATGTGTAGGTTGCGATTGGTGGTAAATCACATGACCTCGTTTTACATAGAACAGCGTTTCCCCGTTTCAGCCTCAGTGTCTCTCAGCGTCTCATAGGGATAGGACCTTGCGCTATGCCTGTGGCCAAACAGCTCAGCAAAATTAGTCTATTTCTGCACAGAGAAACCTCTACTATTAGCTGTGATCCTTCAAATTAGTTAGATTAGATTTGAAAATTTATTTAGTTAGCTAGAGAAATTTTTAAAACAGCATCTACCGTTAAATTCACGGCGGG
>JAODAL010049722.1:0-27961 GCA_025379985.1 Phyllomedusa bahiana | reverse complement strand
TTTCTTGATTTAAAATCAGTGAATGTCTTTGACTGCTCATAAAGGAAATGCCCACATTTGTCCCCACACCAAAAGGGTCCCTAGGGGTTTCGATCCAACCGGGTCCCTGTTTTTTTAGGGGGAGTATAAAACTATGCCCCGTCGCCCCCAATGTTTCCTTTCCTGAATGAATCTGGGGGAAAATCGGGGAGAAATTTTTAAACCTGATCTGACCTCAAGATCCCCCAGATCAAAAATACAGTCTCTCGCTAATTTGGCCCTGATAAAATTTGCCCACGACCCGCATATTTTTGATTTGTGGGGGAATTTTGCTGTTCTGTCCACACCATTGGCGTCTCGATTATCATTTTCAAGTCCCTTTGACAAATCCCCATCAATGACTTTTTGGGTAACCCCCCACCAAAACCGTTTTTTTAAGGTCCCTTGCTTGAACAAATAGTCCCTTTTCCCTGGAGCAGTTTCTCCGACTCGGGGGAATCCTTGGGGTATACCCTTTTTAAAGGGGTCTAGGAGGTAACTCCCCCACCGGAGAACATTATCGCGGTTGGTTTTCCGAAAGGTTTTTGTATGTAGTTTGCCAGATTTATTTTTAAATGATATAAAGACCCAAAAAAGGAAGGCACACATCTCAATAGTGAAGTGAATTCATGCCAACATTTTTAAATATTGAGATTCTCACAAAATCCAAACGCCTCTGTCGCCCAAAATTCCACAAAATTAGGATTCTCAATATACCCCCCCCAAAACGGGATTTATCCAAAGGAAAAACAAAGCACAGGTACCCGGCTAACCTCGATTGCAAAATCTTGCACCTGGCACCCCCGCTTAGTTTTCCTTCATGCAGCAGGGATCCTAGTCCTCGGGTCCGGGGCTTTAGCAATTCATGAAACATGAAAATGAAGAAATGGGGGCCAGTGACGTAAAACTTGAATTTATTTTAATACTTCAAAATCAAAAAAAAATGGGGCGGGACTTTTCTGTGTTCTTCATTTGTTACTGTATAATTCAGTTAGTTAGGGTGATCCCGAGAGGGGGGGTTCGCTCTTTTCGGGGCGAGTGCCTATTGGGGTAGAATTTATAGGATACGTTAGTGTTTTTTTTTTTATATGTAATTGGCCCCAAGGGGGAATGGAGTCTACTGTAAAAGGTCTTCGAACCGTGATTTTTTGACCACATTTCCCCCTCTTATGGGGGCACTTCCCCCTGCTAAAGGTTTTTGGTACAATGCCCTTTTTTTGCTGTGATTACTAGACATTGTCCACTTGCTTTTGTATTTGGGTACTGATATAACCGGTTTGCTTTATCATATACTTTTTGCATATTTGTATAGTGGCTATATGTTTTGAGGCCTTTTTTTATTAAAAGGAAATTATCTTAATGCATATCTATTAAAGATTATTGTTTTAGGAATTTTTTTTTTGATCGTGAGACGTTTTTCTATTTCCTTTTATTACCCTTTTTTTTGTGGTTGACTAAAAAAGAAACACACTTAATTACCCTTTCGGATATACATTATGCACAAAAAATTTTCGTCTTTGCCGTTAAAAAAAACACCGTTTTTTTTTATTGACTACAAAAGCAAAACACGTTAATTAACCTTCGGAAAAAATTATGCTACAGAATCAAAACAGAAAAATTTAGTCTTTGGCGTTGAAAAACCCCCGTTTTTATTTAGCTACAATACAAAAACACCTTAAGTAACCCGGGGTAAATTGCCAAAAAAAATGAGCAGCCAAAAATTAACTGGTATGTGGCTTGTAAAAACCTATTTCTTTTACAAATACAGAAGCAAAAAACGGGCTTGAAAACCCCTTGGTATTTAATGTGCTCCACAACTGACCGATGGCTTTAAAAATGTATAGCAGCAAAATTTGGGCCCACACTGGACTTCAATTCCAACCCCCACAAAACAAAATTTAGAACGGAAAAGGAGCAGTCTCTGAAAAAAGTGTGACCCCCCCCAAAAATCGCTGTTAAAAAGTAATTTTTTTTGTGTGAAATCTCGCACTCAGCGCAGCAGCACAACACGGCCAGAGAGAGATGGGACTGCCAGCGCGCATCCGGGCTTATTTTAGTGCGGTGCTCACGAAACCCCTGGGCTCTGATTGGCTTCATTCTGCACATGTCTTTTAGGATTTTCCTTTCTTCCTCCCAGGTTTTTTTGCCCCATGTAACGCCATGAAATTGCGGCCATTTATTTAATTTAAAAACAGCTTTCGTTCCTGCGAATCCCCCAAACTCAAATTCGTTCAAAATCGAAGTTTCCTGAATTCTAAACGATTTCCACTTCGTTAGAATCGATTCGCCCATCTCTAAATGTCACCCTTACAGTCCAAAAATTATTAATGTTTTTTGATGACCAATTTCATGTAATTCTTTTAAAAAAATAAAAAAAAAGAAAATTTTTTTTTTTGTGCTCAATATCATATTTTTGATATTTTACTAGTTCACATTTGTTGTTTTGTCGCTGCATTCCAATAACCTATAACATTTTCTTCACTTGTAATTTTCATTGGAGAACATATTATTATTTTTATTATTATTTATTTTAAAGCACCATTAGTTCCAGGTCGCTGTACATTCAAGTGGGGGTTACATACATAACATAGGTCCAAACAAAGTACAGAGGGAAAGGCCCCTGCCCGAAGGGCTTAAAAACTAACAATCATTCGGTGACTTTTTTGTTCCCGTTTTTGGGAGGTAGCAATAATTGCTTTTTTTCTTTTTTTTATGGATTACATCATTGGGTTAAAATACATTTTATAGCCGGTATCATTATGTATGTGACAAATTATGTACAGTATTTTTATTCTCTTTTTTAATCATGAATAATTGATTTGATGAGGTTTTTTCCACATGGTTTTCAACATGATTTTTCAGCGCTTTTTTCTGAAACACTCGTACAAATTTTTTGCTAGGGCGGTTTTTGGGTGCAGATCTATGATCAAAACCGCATCAAAAATGTGCCATACTTTGTATGAAGTATTTTGGATGTTTTTTTGAACCCTTTTTTTTTGTTTCCTAGGGCTTTTGTTGAAAAACCCTCAAAAATTAGACTTATTGTTCACCTGGAAAAAAAAAAAGTTAAAATCAGTGTATGAACGACAGCGCAAATTTTACATAGGAATCAATGGAAATGAACTATAGGCATTTTGTAGTTGTTTGTGATGCTGTTTTGGGGACAGAATCCGCACAAAAACCGCCTGGTAAACAATGTCAAAATTAGTCGTGTGATCATACTCTAATAGTCAATTTATTTAATTGTTTTTTAGTGTGCAATGCAAATCAGTGAATTGGTTTCCCCTAATTTTGTCAAATTTGGAGGCCAAGCAGCAGACAATTTTGTGATTCTGGACAACAGCGTATATTTTAGTATACATGGGTCAAAAACAAATTTTATGGCCAGGTGTTTATTCCCTTTTCCCGTCTCATTAGCCAATCTTTTAAGTGAAAGTGGGAAAGCAATTCAATGCAATGAGTTGTATCAGTTTTTGTCACATGTTGAGAGTTGGCCTCTAGCTAGGTTTAAATTCATGTCAATGTTTATTAAATGTTTGCACATATGCAGAACCATCAAATATTCAGAACACACTTGTTATTCTAATTATTTGTACGGTTGTGGTGGCTAATGTTCACAGTGACAATGAACAGGCTATCAAGAGATGATCTGCATGGCACTCACCAAAAAATGTATTCATCTTTCTTACTAAAACATTGGTCACAGGATGTTGGGGAGAAATAAACCCCGGCCCCTTTCTGGTTTGGGGCTTATTTTCTGCCACATCCTTTACCGATGGTTTTTAAAAAAGAAATGAAACTTTCTGTTGAGTTTCTATGGCGTTTTTGCCTCCTTAAGTTTATGTAAAGACTTGTTCTGTGTTTTACAACACTCTAAAGGCCCCCGTTTACACGGCTTATTTGCCGACGGATTTGGGGCCGAATTTCCCCGCCGGGTTTGCGTTCAATTTCGGCCCAATCCGTCGGATCATTAGGGAATTTTCCCCGCTCTCATAGAGAACAGTGGATTCCGTCGCTCCTCCCCGCTCGGCAAATCCGCCGCAGGGGGAGAAAGTGACATGCACATTATTTACGGCGCGGACGCCCCTGTTGTACAATCAAATGATGGCAGTCTGGTCAGGATTCATGCCTATGCCAAATGGCACAGGGTAAGGAACCCTATAACTATAGAGCACACCAGGCTAAACATTTGTATATTTCTTCTTTGACATAAAGATAAGGGCAAATCTTCTGATTAACACAAGCTGCTTGCGTGAGGATAAGGTGTGGAATTTTATCATTCCAATTGTCTCAGATATCTTACAAAGCTCAGACAATATCTGCAGACTATATTTCTATATCTCTATGCAGGCATCTGCTTTCCTGTGGGATTTAAAGCACAGGGCCTAGGAGAACAGTGGCATGCCACTGATACCATCACTGATACCGTTCTGAGGACACGTATACAGTTGAAAAGGTGTGGCAGGTCTGGGCCTGCATATAAACACTGGTGTAAGCTGTTGTGACTCTAAAGCAAAAAGTAAATTCTCCAACACAAAAAATACACAGCACCCAACGGGCAATAAAGCCCTTACTAACACTATAGTTATGAAACATTAAAATTGCATTACTGCTATCTTTTCTACATGTATAAAAAGAGGTTTTTGGTGCACACTTTGATCAAATTGTGTATGCCCAGCTACCATGTCAAGGTAGCCTAAGCATGCATGTCCCTAGCTCTGGATTTGCCTTTTAGTGTGGCCTCCATATTTTCAGGGCAACAGCTCTATTCACACTGATTATAAGGACCTCAGGAATGATGGGTGGAGTGCACGACCAAGATGGAGGCAGCCACTCATCTGCATGCACTTTGCAAAATAATAAGAAATCCCTTGCACATCCATTCACAACTTACATGGACACTGGTGAAAGCAAATTCTCCAATGTACAGCAGAACCCAGCTGGCACGTAAACACATACAAACAGAGATATTAGGTCTTCTCAGGCATCACGATCTTGGTGCAACTCCTACACCTGCTCCCCTATAGCTACACCCCTAGAATTAGGTACATTTAATGCTTCCTGATTTATTACCAGAATTTTAGAAAAGTCCAGCAATTCCATAAAATGAAATTTTATTTGAAATCCATTAAAATACAAATACAAATTCCAAATTAAGCATGTTGGATACACTTACCGTATATACTCGATTAAAAAAAAAAATCCCCCCTCGGCTTATACTCGAGTCACTGTCGGCACTCGGGAGCTGCGACGGCCCGTATGCCGGCAGGGACGCTTCTGCTACATGCGACTGCTTAGGGAGCGCATATAGCAGAATCCCGAGTACAGCCGACAGCGTCCGGGCACTGCGGGTGGTCCATGCTTCTGTCGGCTATCTCTTCACTTGTACGCGACTCCTCCGGAGCGCACACAGGTGAAGAGATACCACTGCGGTGCAGAGAGCGAGCGCTCCCTGCTCCGCAGTGGACTCCAGACGGCCGCAGGCAGCAAGCAGAGTTTCCGGCACAGGCAGTATGTGTCATCACACTGTTTGCGCGGCCTGATGACAACACCCTGCCTGTGCCCCAAGACGGAGGAGAGCGCCCAGGAGGCGGAGCAGCGGGGAGCGAAGTAAGTGTTTTGTTTTTTGTTTTTTTAAAAACCTGCCTGTACCCTGCCTATAACCAGCCTAGGGGAACATATACCTGCCTATACCCTGCCTATAACCAGCCTAGGGGGACATATACCTGCCTATAACCAGCCTAGGGGGACATATACCTGCCTAGATCCAGCCAAGGGGGACATATACCTTCATATAACCAGCCTAGGGGGACATATAGCTGCCTATAACCAGCCTAGTGTTAAATATACCTGCCTATAACCAGCCTAGGGGGACATATACCTGCCTATAACCAGCCTAGGGGGACAAATACCTGCCTATAACCAGCCAGGGGGACATATACCTGCCAAAACCCTGCCTATAACCAGCCTAGGGGGACATATACCTGCCTATAACCAGCCTAGGGGGGACATATACCTCCCTATACCCTGACTATCACCAGCCTAGGGGAACATATACCTGCCTATACCCTGCCTATAACCAGCCTAGGGGGACATATACCTGCCTATACCCTGCCTATAACCAGCCTAGGGGGCAGGGGCGTTGCTAGGGTCCTAAAACATCCGGGGCTCGGGCCCTTTGTGTTTTTCTGGGTAGGGCTGGGTTTCACACGACTTTTTTTCACGCCTCATTGTGAACTGCGGATGTTTTTTACAGAGAAAAACCTTGTTTCCTGTCACTAATTTTCTGCACATTCCACACAGATCCCCTCCATTTTCCTCAGCAGTCACTGTACAGTAAAAATCACCAATGACAAATTTACTTTTTCAGAACTTCCACCTTCATATGATAATACCCCTAAACAGTCACCAAAACAAACAACTACACATGTAGCAAATATACCTGACTAGTGATTGTTACTAAAACCCTCCTACAAAACCAAGACCCCAAACTATTACTACTTAAGGCTCAAATAATCCTGCCAGACCCTGACCGAACGCGACCCCCCCATGTGACCATCAGCTGTACACAGGCTCTGATTACATATACCACCGCCATACAGAGACCAGATAGTGGGAGACACCAGTGTACACAACCTGAGGACTGTATATTTACCCCATACAGTGACCAGATGTGGTGATACTAGTTGTAATGTAGACTCTGCAGAAATATATGTGATTACACTGCAGTTACATTTAGTGACTCACCGGAGACGTCTTTTCTGATCAGCGCGTTTTACTTTCCTTTTCTTCTCCCATCCGGTTTTACACCTTCATGCTGATTTCTCCCGGCCAATACTTGTCCCTGAGGATTGGACACAAATATCTTAGAATCCCCACTTTCCAGCAACCCTTAATTATAGGTATAGCAGTCCCCTCAGTTTAGGTATATAGGGGCCACTGAAGCAGTATATGGGGCCACAGGCAGGTATATTGGGCCACAGGCAGTATATAGGGGGCACAGCATATAATAGGGGGCACAGGCAGTATTATAGGGCCACGGCAGTATTAGGGGCACTGGGCAGTATATAGGGGGCCACAGGCAGGTATATGAGGCCAAAGGCAGTATATAGGGGCACTGAGGCAGTATATGGGGCCACATGCAGTATATGGGGGCCCTGAGGCAGTATATAGGGGCCACGAGAGGGGATATGGGGGCACTGAGGCAGTATATAGGGGCCACAAGAAGGTATATTTGGGGCACTTGAGGGAGTATAATGGGGGCACTGAGGCAGTATATGGGGGGCCCCAGGGAGTATATTTGGGGGCCCACAGGCAGGCGTATGGGGGCCACAGGCAGGCATTATAGGGGCCACAGGCAGGCATTATAGGGCCACAGCCCGAATATGGGGGCCACAGGCAGGGATTATAAGGGCCCAAGGCAGGGAATATAGGGGCACAGACAGGGATATGGGGGCCACGGGAAGTATATGGGGGCCACAGGCAGGCATTTTAGGGGCATAGGCAGCCATTATAGGGGCACAGGCAGGGATGTGGGGGCCACAGGCAGGGATATGGGGGCCACAGGCAGGCATATGGGGGCCACAGGCAGGGATATGGGGGCCACAGGCAGTGGTATGTGGGCCACAGGCAGGGATATGGGAGCCACAGGCAGGGATATGGGGGCCACAGGCAGGGATATAGGGGCCACAGGCAGTGGTATGGGGACCACAGGCAGGCATTATAGGGCCATAGACAGGCATTATAACCAGCCTATAACCAGCCTAGGGGGGCATATACCTGCCTATAACAAGCCTAGGGGGACATATACCTGCCTATAACCAGCCTAGGGGGACATATACCTGCCTTTTAACCAGCCTAGGGGGACAAAAACCCTTTTGCCTAAAACCCTTTCTAGGGGGACATAAAACCCTGCCTAAAACCTGCCAAAAAACCACCTGGGGGACATATACATGCCCTAAAACAAACCTAGGGAACAAAAAACCTCCCCTAAAACCCTGCCTAAAAACCAGCCTACGGGGACAAAAACCTGCCTATAACAAGCCTAGGGGACAAAAACCTCCTATACCCGGCCTAGGGGGACATAAAACCGGGCCTAAACCCCCTAGGGGACATATAACGGGGCCTATAACCAACCGGGGGGGACAATCCCTTTCCTATAACCACCCTGGGGGGGACAAAACCCACCCCTAAACCTGCCTTTTGGGGACATAAAACTTCCCCTTAAAATTTTAAAAAACCTAGTGGGACAAATACCTCCTAAAAAACCCCGCCTAGGGGGACATAAAAACCCCCCTTAAAAACAGCCTGGGGGGACATATACCTGCCTATACCCTGCCGGGGGGACTAAACGCCTAAAACCGCCGGGGGGACAAAAACCTCCTAAACCCCTAGGGGGACATATAACTGCCTAAACCCGGGGCCTGGGGGGACAATACCGCCTTTTAGCCTCCTAGGGGGACAATACCTCCCTTTTTGGGGTCAAATGGGGGGACTTAAACTGCCTATCCCTGCTTATATCTCCTATGGGACATATTCCTCCCTTTTGAAATTTTAAATTGGTATTAATTTTTATTTTTGAAATTTACCAGTACCCCGCTGCTTTTCCCCCCCCTTGGGTTTTATACTTGAGTCAATAAGCTGCCCCCGCTTTTTTTTTGGCAAAAAAGAGGTGCCTTGGCTTTTTATTTTGGGTCGGTTTTATACTCGATAATAGGGTACAGGGTTTAGGCCACAAATTTTCCCCCCTTTTGTTTTTTTTTTGCCCTCAAAACTTAGAAATTTAATATTTATGAAAATTGAAGCTGCATTCAGCTGATAGCTTTTGGAAAAGGGGACACGAATGTCCCCCCAATTTTTTCTGATGGGCACTTATGACTAGCACTGTTATTATGGATAATGTATGGCTGGCACTGTTCTGGTGGACACAAAAAGGCGGGGCACAGTTATTGGGGCACGGGTTTGTCTGGATTTTTAAATGGGGGGCATGGCATGGCTCCCATCGTTATGGTGGGATTGTAGGGCCCCGGACACAAAAGGGCTGAAATGTCAAAATTTTAAAACTTTTTAAAGGACCCAACCCAGCAAAAGCTTTTTTTTATTTATCTCTGAGGTTCTCTTTAAAATAAAAACATTTTTTTTGCCCACAGCATGAAAATTCCACAACTAAAACCCAAAAAACATCTAAAAAGGTTTTGAGGGAGAAGGAGATGAGTTGGTTAGGAGGCTATATGTGTTTGTTACTCTCCATATTTTCAAAGTTGTGAAATAGCCATTTAAATATAACCCCCAAAAACCCCATATCCCCCCTTTCTGGACATTTACGGGGAACTCCTCATTCGATCTGGGGGCAAAACCCCTAAAGTGGAACCAAAACCTCTCAATCATTTGTGGTAGTTACCATCAAAATGCCCTAAAGGTCCCCAAAGGGGAAAAAACCCCTCAAAGTTTTAATTTGAAACCCCCGGGGAAAAAAAAAACAATAAAAACCAAGGGGGGGCCCGCTTTAAACCTTTTAAATTATCCTTTCCCTGTCCTTTTCCACCTACTGACACAATTTTTTACATACAAAATTAAAAATGCCTTCTGAGGGGCAAAAAATTATCCTTTGGGCTACACCCAAAAGGGTCCTATGCACCCAAAGGGTCCCTAGACTGGAGGGCCAACAGCATATCAATATTGAGTTTCTCTCGCTCTCTCTCTTTTTTTTTAATATAACTGTAATTTTATTAAATATTTTGGGTACAAAAACCACAAAAACATTTCCTCAAGCGTGTTTCAGGGATAAAAAAATGTACATCTCCCTTATACAAAAAGTAAACAGTCCTCTAAAGCATAAGCCCTATTTTCCCACTGTTACTGGGGGAAAAACAAAAAAAAAAAAAATTTTAAAACAAAAGTCCAATTTTTAAAATAGTAACCAATTACAAAAAATCCAACACAAAAAGGGACAGAAACAAAAGGGAAGGGACAAAACAAATTGTTGCCCCTGGAAGATTTTAAAGGGAGAGTAAATGACGAAGTCACAAAGGTCCATTCTCTTTTGAGATCCCCAACCCCACGGGCCCAAAAACTTCAGTAAAAATATCTAACCTGTCGTTTAGTAAGGTTGTAAGATATTCCTTTTGTCTCACTTATTTCAGACAGTCCACAACATCCACCCTATCCGGGGGAGTCGCCCTCTTCCAATGGCTAGCCACCAAACATCGAGCTGCAGTAAGGATATACATTAATAACTGTCTAACTTTAGAGCCTAGGTTCTGAGTGAAAAGGTTTAGCAAAAACACCTTAGGATGAAGAAAAAATCTTTTTTCCCCTAAATGTCTCAAAAACAAATCCCCCAATTCGCGCTTTTAAAAAGGGGGTATAACAATCTGCCTTTCCCCTTTAAAAGTTTAAATTTTTTTAGCCGCTCTTTCCCCGGCATCTCCACATAATCCGGGGTACCGAATTTAATTTGGAAAAAGGGGGAAAGGGGATTGGGAAACCAAAAAATAGAGAATCTTATATTGGTTTTTTTTTAGTGGGTGATGCATACTGAAGTCCCTTTTGAGCATTTCCCCCAATAAAGGCCACTCCAGAGTTTAAATAGAATTTCCCCCAAAATTAAGACCCATTGGGACATATTTTTATGTTGGGGACGAATTTTGGGGTCAGGATCTTCAAATTTTAAACCCTAAATTTTTGAAAATAAGGCCTTTAGTAGAAGTAGTTGACCTACAGATCCTTTCAAAGCTAGTTGGGTCAGCAGCAGCTCTAATTTTTAAAGTGTGTCTAACAAAGTGAGTTATTTTTCAGGAGGAAAGAAAAACCCCCACCGGTTAAAAACAAATTTAAATTTTTTGGGCCCAAAGGAGAGTGTTTTTTCCCTTTGCACCATCTGTGATATCAGCCACCCGGAAAAGTCTCCTATCGAACCACGGTCTTATATTCAAGCCAACTAAGTTCCCAGGCAGGAGGGGCTGGAAAAGAAATGAGGTCATAAGAGACCCGGACTCAAGGAAAAAAATTTCTTCCAATAAACCCCCCGTAAAAACCCTTTGGGCCCCCAAAAGGGTGCCCAATCTCAAAAAGATGAAAACCCCACAGTAGCGAGTTCGGATGAATAGGGGCAATCCATAATTTCTCAACTTCTAGCCATATAGCATAAGCCAATAGGGAGGACCAGGCTGGTATTCTTCTCAATTGAGTAGCCCAGTAGTACTTTATAAGATCTGGAACCGCCAAGCCTCCAATCCCTCTGCTAGTCAATAGGATACTCTTCTCAATCCAATGGCTCTTATGGGCCCAGATTTATTGAAAAATAGATGTCTGAAGGGGTCCCGGAAACTGCCATAGAAACCACTTTGGGAGGGTTTTTAAAAAATTTAAAATAGCCCTTGGGGAAAAATTTTCATTTTTAAAAAAGCCCATTCTTTTCCCAAAACCCAAAACAGGGGGAAGGGGGTTTTCCCTTTCCCTTAGTAAATTTCCCCAGTCCTTGAAAAGAGTGCCAGGTAGCTATGTTTAGATAATGTGTGGAATGATGTTGTTAACTTAACTCCTAAGTATTTTAGAGCATCTTCCTCCAATGATTTGGAAAATTTGCTTGCAGTAACTGAAGTTGCTCAGGTGTAAAGTTAATGTGTAGAGCCTCGGTTTTTGTAGGGTTTTTAACCCCTTTTACCCAGAATTTTCCGAAATTCCCTAAGAAATGCATGTCGTTAGGGAGGGAAACAAAGGGAGAAGTCAGGGGAAAATTTATGTCATCCGCATACAAGAAAAATTTTTAAAAACCTATCTTTGAATCTCCCAAAACCCTTAAAATCGGGAATTTAAAACGAATTCCCCCTGCAAAGGGGTTTAATACTAAGAACGAACAATAAGGGAGAAAGTGAACATCCCTGTCTGGTACCGTTTCGAATACTGAACCTAGGAGAAGAGCCGTGGGGTTAAGGGGCAAAAAATTTTGGGCAAAGGTCAGAGTAAAGACCCCAAAACGCGGCAAAAAACGCCCCAAGAAACCCCAAATTTTTTAAAACATGAAACAAGAAAAGGGCCATTTAGGGCAAGGCGGTCGAAGGCCTTCTCTGCATCCAAACTCAGAAGGAGCGCAGACTGCTCTTGACCACCTCAACCAGATCAATGGCCCATCTAGTGTTATCCGCTCCCTGTCTACACAACACGAACCCAACCTGATCTTTTGGCTAAAGTGAGGGAGGGCCCTACAGCCCAAACCCAATTTTCCCGAAGTTTAAGTAAAAAAAATTTTTAAACGCATTAAGTAACGATATGGCCAAGGTGCTGGAAAAGGTTCCCGAAGGGCTTTGCCTGGTTTTTGGGGGAAAAGAAGATAAAAAAATTTTAACACATTCCTGGGGGAAATGAGTGCATTCAAAAAGGGAAATTTCACAAAATCGCCCTTGCCCTCCCAAATAAGTGGGGAAAAAAGTCTGATAAACAAAATGAAAGCCGTCCTGGCCCCGGAAACCCTTTCCCCCGGGGAAGGACTTGTGACCCCCTTTTATGTCCTCTATGAGGGAAAAACTTAAGGGAAGAAGGACAAATGGCCCCAAGGGGGACAAGGCGGAGGTGGCACGATGCCAGAAACTGACACAGAAGCGCTGATCTGTTGTCTTGATCGTCCGGGAGAGTATCCCGGAAAAGGGAAAAGAGGAGGGAAAAAAGTTTCCCCAAAAACTCCTTTAGCAATGAATCAGTAAACAAAAAAAGCAAGGCCCCCATTTTGGGTCTCTGATACATGCGGGGGTTTAAGATTCAAGGCGCCCTCCAATTTTTTTAGCCAGAAAAAAAAAGGTCTAATTTTCCCCCATCATAATAACCCTTTCCCTTTGTATACAAAAAAACTTTTCTGAATGAGCTAAAGGGGAAAATATCAAATTTCCCCTCTAAAACCCCTACTATTGAGCTTTAAAAAAATTCCCCTTAGGAGGCCCCCACTGCAAATTTTTTCTGCTAGCGCCCTAAGGGGTTTTTCCCCTCAAACTCCGTACAACAAGCATTAGAATCTCTCTTGATTCGGGAGCCAGTAGCCATACATTGACCATGGATCACTGCCTTGCGGGCTTCCCATAGCATCGCCGATGAGGAAACAGTACCCTCATTTTCCAAGAAAAAATCTATAATTCCCTGTTTTATCTCCTCACGTTACTGAGGATTCTTAATGATGCTCTCATTCACTCTCCAATGGCACCTGTGGGTTTTGGGGCCAAAAGGTCCCCGCCCCTTTAAGTCAAACACTAACGTAAACATGAAACCGACCCCCCTAATTCCACCTTTATCCGAACTCGCCATACGCCGCAGTGTTGTGGTGTTCCCCAAAAAATAATCAATCCGCGACTACGAATTATGGGCTGCTGAATAAAAAGAATATAATCGGTCATTGGGATGGGCGACGGGCCACAGGTCAAACAAAGAAAAGTGACGTATAAGTTAGAGAAATTCCTTAGACAATGAACATTGAGCAGATGTGATTGAATGAGAGCGTAGGGATAATCTATCCATTGTCGTTGAAAAGGACATGTTAAAATCCCCCCCTACCACTAGTAGTACCAGCAGAAGCTTTGTCACTTTGTACAAAACTTTCCCTAGAAACCTAAGCTGCGATTGGTTCGGGGCATACATATTGCAAAGAACCATAGGAGTACCCTTGAACACACCTTGTAAAATAAAAAATCTACCCTCCACATCCAGGATAGGCTGAGAAACCTGGAAAGGGCATTTATTAGAAAGCAATATAGCAACTCCAGCCTTTTTCCTATTCTGGGAGGCCACGTATGCCTGTGGATATATGCCTTTAGCATAGGAAAAATTCCCGTCTTGGTTAAAATGGGTTTCCTGAATAAAAACGATGTCTGCCTTTTGTTGTTTTAAATCCGTCAGCAACAGATGCCACTTGAGAGGAGAATTGAAACCCTTGACATTAAGAGATATCAACATAGCCATAGAGAGCGTTGGGAGATAAAGAAATAGTCTCCAAAAAAATGCAAATCACGCAAGACAACAGAGAGTGACTTTTGAGCACTATATTTACTATTTTGCCATAGGCAAACTTAAACTCTATCAGTTCTCTATCTATAAAACACTAAAACGTAACTTTTATTATTTATAACTCTTAGCCCAATACACACAATTTAAAAAATCTGATTTCTAACCTCACCGGACCTCTAACCCCTGATAAAGCCAGGCTAGCTGGTGAAACATGTTGGGGAGGTCAGGCATTACATTTTAAATTGGGATTTCTTACCTCTGTCCACAAGTGTCACCCGCTGCAGAGGGTGTAACAATTGGGCCTTATTTGTGTTGTGTCCTTTTTAGTTTAAAGGGAGGGACTGCCCAAGTAGGAGGCTTGGGATCCCTTACTGGAGTGAGTAAATTGCTGTATATATAAGGCTTTCCTGTTGATGGGTGGTGCTCCACCAGACTTGATAATAGAAAAGGAGCTATTCCTTGCTTCAGAAGTAGAAAGGGTTAAATAGTGAGGTTAGAAATCAGGTTTTTAAATAGTGTTTTATAGAGGTTAAGAGTTATACATAATAAAAGTTACGTTTTAGTGTTTTATAGATAGATAACTGATAGAGTTTAAGTTTGCCTATGGCAAAATAGTAAATATAGGGAGATTAATAAAGGCTCATTATAGAGACTTCATTTGGAACCGCCTAACAACTGGCTATCATTGGTCGGATCAAAATCACGATCAAAAATACATGACACAAAAGGTAAGGGAAGAACTAAAGGACTAGACCAACAACACCAAATACACACAATAACAAGAAGAAAATCAAAAAAGAACAGTACCAAGGCCAAGCAGGGGACCAAGAAAAAAAAAAATCCCATACACTCGACCTGGGGAGGGGATCAGAGATGTTGTACACACCAATCTAATATTACAGCTTGTAAAAAGAGGAGAAACAAAAAGCTGCAGGACCAGCAAACAATGTCACCTCTAGTAGTCCTCCTAAATACAAAAGAAAGGAGGAGGTAGAGGGAACACAACCTGAAAAACCCTCGACGGGGCAGTGGTCCAACCAATCAGAGGTCGGGACCCATTGGCTCCAGAGAATTAAGCATGGCAGATGTTACAAGAAAGAAAGGGAAAAAAAACACCACAGAGGGGGGAGAGGGAGAAAAATGGGGAAGAAGAGAGAGAGACAGAAAAACCAAAAACAAAAAAACCCATCTATCATTCAAGGAAAATATTTCCATGATGCTATATAGCAAAATGAAATTCGAAGTAAGAAACCTGGCATCACTAAGACATCAATAATTGAAGTTCCCAGATAATCCTAGAGTCAATCTGGGGAACCACTATGTGTCATTGACGGTGAAGAGCGGGGAGTAGCATTGCCCCATCTCTTTCATGCCACCTACTGCCAAACCACAGAGGGGGCCTGTCCAGTGTCCTCCCGGAATATCTGGCTTTGGGATCTCCAGAGCTGAGCAAAATGATGACAAGTCTGCATGGGATCAGAGAACGGATGTCTTGCCATTTAGTGAAGCCATTAGAGAAAAGGGGTATCCCCATCTGTAGACAATTTTACTGTCCTGGAGTATCTGTAGAAGGGGCTTGAGACATCTCCGTTTCTTTAGGGTAATCCAGGAGAGGTCTGGAAAAAGTTGAAGTTTAGCCTCTTTATATTCAATAGTTGTCAAAGGTGTAGCTTTAGCCATTATTTGTTCTTTCAAAACGAAGTCCTGAATGCAATAGATAACATCTCGAGGTCTACCAAAAATATCCTTTGGTCTCAGAGCTCTGTGTGCCTTATCCATTTTAATCACATGGTCAGATGGTGTGCCCAGTATGATGTTAAAGATTTCGTTTAGAATGGAATGCAAATCTTCCTTATCTTGTTTCTGGAACCCCCTAATCTTTTGTTGTGTCTGGGGGCCTTATTTCCAAGTTTTCCCACCCGCTGATTTGCCCTGCGTTTTTTGCGTGTTTTTGAAATCTGCTTGCATTTTTGGATCTACAGTGTCTTGTTTTAAGCAATCAAAGTTTTAAAAAATCAAAAAATAGGGCCCATGTATGAAATGTTTAGGTATAAAATACTCTTTTGCCCTAGTAACCTTTGGGCAAAAAATGGAGTCTTAGACCTAAACAGGTTCATACATGTGGCCCTTAGTTGGAAGCTGGTGTATGTATTCTCTCAGTTCCTTCACTGAATCAGCTGGTAAATCCATGCCCATCAGGGATTCCTGTGACAGAGAAAATTGGTCATCTAGCAAAGCTGTGGAGCAACCTGCCATATCACTGGGGCCACTCCAGGGTGTTTGTTTAAACAAAACATGTTGTTAAGTTTCCTTTGGACCCTTGACTTTGTTCTGTAGGCGGCATGAAAGTTACACCCTGGGTTTTGCCAGTGAAATGATGAAGAGGTTTTAGAAAGCAGAGAATACAGTAAATATTGAGTTTCTCTTTAAAGAAATGATTAGCTTTTAACATGTAAACATGTAGTGAAAGGTAAATTAAGACTATTACCAAACTCATTGATGTTTTGATTATACTTTGTTATGGAGATTTTATCTATTGTTAGTGCACACAAGTTACTCTTGGTTATCAACCACCTTTCTCTGCTCTCTCTAATCTGATTGCTCTAAACTGCTGTTGTCCAACCATGGAGAATCACTGCCTGCTGATCTTATCTCTAGGGGTTTTCAGATTACCCTTTCACTGCTATAGACCACTAGGAACCCTGACATTATAATACTACACCTACAGGTATACTGACATTAATCTCTTTATTATTATTATTATTATTATTATTATTATTATTTTTATTATTATTATTATTTTTATTATCATTATTTATTTTAGTTCGCCCTTGTTTCCAGGGCACTGTAAATTTGGAGGGTACATAAAATAAATTGGTCAAAAATTACAAAGTGACAATAAGGAAACAACTGGTACAGGGGGAGAGGGGCCTTCCCCGTGAGGGTTTTTTTGTGAGACCATAAGGACCCTTTTATAGAGTGGGCGAATTGATTCAAACGAAGGGGAAATTCGTTTGAATTTTGGAAAAATTCGGTTCGGAAGAAGTGAACTTTGGGGTATTTCGGGGTGAATGAAGTGTGTTTTTTTTTATTGAAAAAATTGGCTGCGAGCCCCAGGGGTTTTCATGGAGAAAAGAACTTGGGAAAAAGAAGGGATAGCCTGCATGACACTGCAGAGATGTCCCAATCAGAGCCGGCGGGATTCTGTGACGTCACCCCCTTATTAGTCGGGCGCGACGCGGGGAGTCTACGCTCTCACTGTATTGATTAGGGAAAGGTGCTCCCGCGGCTGCTTTTGATAGTGAAAATAAAGAATCATTTTTTAAGAATTTTTGGGGGGGTTTCAGCTTGTCTCAGAATCTTCTTTAACGTTCTATTTCTTTTTTGGGGGTTTTGGGAAATCTAAGCCCAGTGTGTGTCCAGTGCGCTGCAATCATTTTAATGCATCTGCACAAAACATTGAATACCCAAAGGGTGATTTTTGCTGTTTGTTGTATTCATTTAAAGAAACGGGTTTTTTACAATACAAATTCCACTTCATTTTTGGCTGCTCAATTCTTTTGCGAAATTTTCTCCGGGGGTTAAATTAAGCGTTGCTGCTGGGGTGACTAAAAGAAACGTTTATTTTCCCCGCCAAAAAAAAAATTTTTTCCCTGTAGAAAATTTCCCCAAGCGAAAGGTTAATTAAAAGTTTTCCCTTTGTTGTGTGGAAAAAAAACACGCCATTGCAACCGCTACAAGCTCGTAGTTTTGGTTGTATTTTTTTTTGCGCAATTTAACACCCAGGGGTTAATTAAGCGTTGTTCTGTGTTGTGGTGACTAAAATAAAACTTTCTTTTTCCCCCCAAAAAAATAAATTTTTCCTGTGCATAATCCAAGGAAGGGTTTAATTACAAGTTTTTCTCTTGTTTTGTAGGTAAAAAAAAAACGCCTTGTAACTGCTAAAAACTTGTGTTTTTGGTTGCTCAATTTTTTTGCGCATTTAACCAAGGGTTAAAAAAGTATTTTTCCCGCCCTTTTTACTCGTAAAAGAAATTTGGGTTTTTCACCGCCAAAAAAATTTGTAGATAATTCATTCCGAAAGTTAATTAGCCCGTTTGTGCTTTTTTATTCAGTAAAATTTTTCAGAGTTTTTAAAACGGCCTCAAGTCAATTTTTCCTGCCCTTTGTGCCCAAAATTCTTAGTGGGTTCATTTGGAGTCAAATACGGGGGGGTGTTTTTTTCATTTTACGATATCTTCTCAAACAGTGTTGTACATTTTGAAAAAAACAGTATGTGAGACGAGAGGTGGCAGGTCTTCACCTGGAGTGGCAGAGGCAAAAACATTCCCGGAGGAGGCCCGGGGCGCACAGCAAGGGATGTCCCCGCAGGGGGCACTCAGTGAGGCCTAAAGCGTGTCTTAGCGGGGTGTGCGACTAGCAACCCAAGGGTTCTTGTTGGTGATAGGCACCACTTCCTCCAGATGCATTGACAACCCCAAACCAGGTCGGTGGAAAATCAGACACAACCCCAGTTGGGATGGCCCGGGGAAGGGGTCAGCGGCCCCCCCTTCCCCAACCCGCCTCTGCCCATCCGGTTCCCTCAGCCAGAATTATTGTGGTCTGGGCCAGCGCCACTATATGCGAGGATGAAAAAAATTTGGGGGGGATAGCGACTTGGCGCAAAGAAATGGGGGGGCCAATATCCCCCCCCTTCCCGCAGTAGGCGGCAAAATAGATGTTTAGAGTGGCATGGGAGGTCATGTTGTGAGGGGTCAGCCTCGCATACCAAGACCGGTGATGAGGGGCAGGGGGAGTGACGATGAAAACAAATGATGTGTAGCCCACCTCACTTGGATGACTTCATCATGTCAGGAGAAAAGGGTGTAGCTTGCGCGTTAGGCAGCGGCGCAGCCCGCATTTGGGGTTTTTGGCCATGAGTCAGCATGGTGAAACAGTATGAGGTTGGGAGCAAGCCCGGGGACGGGGGGAAAAAACCCGGCAGGTCCAAGGAAAGTAGCGGCCAAGGGGGTCGCGAGGCGCGGCTGTAGTAGTCACTCAGTGCGGAGCATTGGCGGTTAAAAACGTTTCTCAGCGGTTGGCCGTTCTTTGCTAAGCACCGGAAGCCCAAAATGGGTATATGTAGAATCTGTGTCAACACCTGCAGCGTACCTCCAGTGGCCTGGGGGAAACGTGGCTCAAGTGGTGGTCCATCCTGCCCCGCGCAAAACGCAGCAGCGCCTAGTGGCAGCATGTATTGCAGCCATCAAGGCCCCCCACCACCTTGGAAGGGGGTTTCTCTTTGACATTCCATTTTCCCGGGCCAGATGTATGCTCCTCGTTTCCCTGGCGCCCCGCAGTGTTCAGGAGGCGATTGCAAAGAGACAACCGTATGGTCCCAACCCCCTAAGGTGCAGAAGCTGACCGTGCTCCTGTCCAAGTTGTTTTGGTACTGCGTCCCCCCCTTTCCAATGGTGGACTCTGCACCGTTCAGAGAACTAATGGCTTGTGCTGAGCCGAGATGGAGAGTTCCAAGCCTTAATTTCTTTTCCAAAAAGGCAGTACCAGCACTTCATAAATTTGTAGAACAGAAGGTGGGCCAGTCCTTAAAGCTTATCGGTTTGTTCCCAAGGTGCACGCAGGGGCGGACGTCTGGAGCTGAAAACTACGGTAGGGCCCAGTACATGTCCTTTACGGCCCACTGGGTGAATGTGCTTCCTGCCCGGGCCCACACCAACAACTTGGACAGGAGACGGCGCTTTCTCCTCCACGTTGTCAAACTGCGGCTCCTGAAACCAATATCCGCCTACTCCTCCCCCACCACCCCACCATCTCAGCCTCCAAAGTACTGCTGATCATACCAAATGTGTAGGGCACACGGGTGTCACGCAGTTCTAAACCTGGCTTGCCTCGGTGAACGAAGTCACACGGGGGGGAAACTGCTCCGCGTCATGCAGCAAGAAATCGATGTGTGGCTTTCTCAGCGCCAACTGCAAATCGGAACCATGGAGATGGACAATGGGAGGAACATGGTGTCCACGCTGCACCGAGGAGGGATGGTCCATGCGCTCTGCATGGCGCACGTGTTCAATCTGGTTGTGAAAAAGGGTTTCCTGAAGTCTTCCAACGATCTTCAGAAGGGTTCTGAAAATGGCCAGGAAACTGGCATGCAACTTCATCTTTTTTCTACAAAGCCCCGGAAACACCCTCCTCGAGTTGCAGCGGCAGAACGGCCTCCCCAACACACTCTGATATGCGATGTTTTCCACCCGTTGGAATTTCCAGCCTGCACATGTTGGGACCGGACTGTATGAACAGAGAAAGGCCATTAACAATTTTTTGATGATCCAGGCAGACAGGAGTATCCCCCGTGTAACTTTGATGTCAGCCAGTGGCAGCTCATGCGTGACACCTGCCGGGTTTTTTGAGGCCATTCAAGGAGGCCCGTTATTTGTCAGTCGCCAGGACTACGGGATAAATAACGTCTTTCCATTGCTTCATGTCAAAAAAACAGATGCTAAAAAAATCTTCTGGGCGGGGGAAAACTGGAGACGTGGCGCTACATCTCGCGGCCACCATGGTTTGAGGGGGACTAAAATGGAGGAGGGGGGGAGGAGGAGGTTTTGGGAGCAGAAGCTTTTTGTCTGGTAAAAATGAGTGGATTTTTTTCCCCGGTGACAAACGAGGGGGGAGCGGGGAGCAGCTGGGGAGGTAGATGGAGATTGGGAAAAGACAAAGGGGGTGACCCGCAAGCACCGGGGCAGTTTTTCCAGTGGAGATGGGGGCCCCGGGGAAACCCCCTCGGAGTCATTTGTGCCAGAGGGGCCCGCCCAATCTGTTTTGGGCCTGGTTTAGTGAAAAGCCAAATGGGTCAGAAAGGGGATGATTCTGGCTCCCCCACCCAAATTGGACCCCCCGCTTACCGGTCCAAAAGGGGGCCCCTTTTTCCCAGCATTGAGAGGGAGGACAAATTTCCATAATACTATGGGGAAATTTCCCCCGTAGCCCTTGGCCGCTGCCATGTGGGGCATGCCCCTCCTCTGACAGGTTTTTGCCCCGGGGGGTTCTTCACCGCTACGTACTACTGCCCGGCTGCGGGGGGGAAGGGGGGGGGGTAGGACCCGGGTACCAGCGGGCAATCAGCAGAAACCCTAATTTTGGGGGAGCCCAAGGGATGGCAGCTTCCTTCCCCCGCCTAGTGGGGGAGGGTAGTCCCCAAGCAGAAGAAAGCAGCGGGACCTGGGGGCAGCCCCTGAACCAACGGGTTGGTGGCCTACTTGGACGGGAACCCTTCTGCCACCCCAAAATTAAAAAGATTGCGGGGACATGGGCAGCCCAAAATGGATGTGTGGCCGAAAAATTTGTGGAGTTTGCAGGGGGAGAAGCTGTCCTGCCCCGGCCAGTAGTGGGGTATAAGGCGGGTGTTCAGTGCAGCGGGGGCCCATCTTTTAACCCCAAGGAGAAACCCGCTTTTGTCCAGGGGAAAAATTGTGGAACGAGGGCCCTTTGCCCAAGATGAATCGGGACGGGATGGCCCATTTTTTCCCCCACCAATGCCTTAGGCGTCGGGACTACTCAGCCATAAACCCTACCCAAACTGGGGAGAAATGGGGTTCGGGGTTTCCAAACAAACTGCCTAGCCACTATTCTAAGGGGGGGCCCACCCGCGGACCCACCCCTTCTGTTTGACTTTTTCCCCCTTCTGCCCCCAACCCTTTTTTTTCCCCGGGGAAACTTGGTATTGCCACCCCCTCCCACTCTGTCATTGTGAAAATTTTAAAGGGCCCTCATGTTTCTCCCTGCTTTTTGCTGGTGCCTTTGACATAAAACACTGGGTCATTGTCCCATTTCTCTGACCCAATGCTGTTGCTCCTGCCGCCGTTACCCCCAACTCTCGGGAAATTTTTCCATTTCTGTGACCTTTTTCCATTTTTTTTTGCCACCCCCAAAAATGTCATTGTCCCACTTTTCTGCCCCTAAAGCTGTTTGCCGCCTTTCCCCTCCCTTCTGTCATTGTGCCACTCTGTGACCTATCCGGGTTTTTGCCACCTCCAGAATGTCTTTGGCCACTGTCTGACCTCTTTTGCTGCTGCTGTGGTGTGCTTTTGTTTTACCCCACGGGCGAAAAATTGTCCCCTTTTTGTGGCCTGCTCCTGTTTTTGTTTACCCCAGAATGTCTTTGCCCCCAATGGAGGCTCATCTGCTGCCCCCGGTCAACTCCCCCTTTTCTGTATTGTGCCACTCTGGGGCCCCTTACCTCGTTTTTGAAACCCCCAGAATGTCTTTTGTGCCCTGTCTGACATCTGCTGCCCCCGGGTTTAAATTTCCACTCTCGGTCTTTTGTCCCAACTCTGTGGCAAACTATTTGTTTTCCCACCCCCAGAATGTCATTGTGCCACTGTCGGCCCTCTTGCTGCTTTTTCCCGGGTTGGGGTTTAATTTGGGTCATTTTTGCCACTGTTGCCCCTCTTGCTGTCCCTGTGGCGGGTGCCATGCCCTACACACTGTGTCTTTGGTGCCCCTTTGGCCTACCCCGTTTTTGCCCCCCCCGGAAAATGTCATTGTGCCACTGTCTGCCCTTTTCATGCTGCTGCGGGTTTTTTTTTGCCGTAAAACTCCACCACTGTTTTCATTGTGCCACTTTTTGGCCTACTCCTTTTTTTGGGAACCTCCAGAATTTTCTTTGTTGCCTTTTTCTGACCTCATGTGCTGCCCATCCCCTCCACTTTTTCCCATTGTCCCAACTCTGGACCTACTATTTTTTTGCCACCCCCCAAGTTTGCCCTTGGGCCACTTTTCGACCTCATGCTTGCTGTTTGCCGTGACCTACACACTGGGGTATTGTGCCATTTGTCTGCCCTTCATGTGCTGCTTTGGCTGCTCCCCCGTGACCAAACACACTCTTTTTCATTGTGCCCTGCCCTGACCCCCAATGCTGCTGTTTTGGGGGTGCTGCCGGACCCCACGCTGTTTCTTTGTGCCACTCTGTCCCCCCACTCCTTTTTTTCCCACCATTAGAATGTCTTTTGGTGCCACGCCCTGCCCTCATGCTGCTGCTGTTGATGCCGTCAACTCCACATTTTGTTCATTTTTCCTTTTTTGGCCTACTCCTTTTTTTTCCCCACCCCCAAAAAGGGTCATTGTGCCATCTGACCTCATGCTATGTGGCTGCCCCCCTTTTCACCTCCCCACTCTGCCCCACTGGTTGCCACCTGAGCCCCCTCAGCTTGTTTTTTTCCAGTTTCGTTTAGCAGGGACTTTTTCAGGCTTTACACCCCCGCTTCAGTTTTTTGGTCGGGTTTGCCTTTAAGTGGCCCAGGGAAAATTTTTATTTTTTGAAGCGTTTCAAAGGGAAGCGGGGGCAGTCTCTGCGTGTAAAATAAAACAAACATTGTATGAAAAAAAAAACTAACCCCCCCTCTGCATTTTTAAACCCGGACAACGTTTTTAAGCCCCCTGAAGGCTTGTGCACCCGGGAAAATTAGCTTTTTTTTAAACCCGTGATTCGTCCCAAAGGGGTAATTGGGGACGAATTTATTTTTGTGGGGGTAAATTCGGCCGAAGTGATCAAACCCTAAATTTTTGGGGAAAAATTTCCCCCCCTCTTTAATCCTTAAAATTATTTCTCTCACTGTCTTAGATCACCAGGTAAACTGACTTTAAAACCCCCTAAAGACCCCCAAAGGGAGATTTGAAAAACCCATGGCCCCCTTAAAAACCACAAGGACCTTTAAAACCCTTTCCCCCCGGAACCTGGTTCACTAGGGATGCTGACACCAACACCTTTTTTATTTTTCTCTAGACATTGGCATGCAAAGAAAACTTCATTTGATTTGCCCCGGGGGGGGGGGAAAAGGGGAAATAGGGACAAAAACCCCTTTACTGCCCTGGGTTTCTTTGGTTTAAGAAAATTAAACCTTTTCCCTGCCCTAGACCACTAGCGATGTACCAATTAACCTTCACTTTTCTAGCCATAGTGGGTGTTTAATCTTTTGGCACCCGGGGGCCTTAAATATGGGGTGCCTTTAAAGAAAAAATTATTCTGGTTCTGTATGATCATGTTTATTAAATGATGTTCTGCGTGGTCCAGCTGAGGGAACAATGCTCTTACTGCTCGACCTGCTCACTTGCTGAAAGGCAGAGAGGTAGCAATGCCAGCAATGTCAAAAGAAATTGCCCAGGAGTAGGCGGTTCCATACGGTTTTGTGTTACAGACCTGGCTACAACATCTTTTTCAGGGAGAGTTGTGTGGATGTGGACAAAGTCTTAGCAACTCTAAACTTGGATCTCTGTGAGTTTATAAAAACCCTCTCACTGCTTCTTCCCCGTCAAAAAATGAGAAAAATAAGAAAAGGCCAAAGGGACCCCTGTATAGGCCTTTGAATATCTTCATTAATGATTTTCGTAGTCCCTGATCCTGCATATTAGGGATCGAAATAATCAATTCATCCTGGAGGGAGATGCTTCTTTTAAATTAGGGTCGCAAAACTTTTTTTGACTCTTAGAGCCATCTTTACGGGCAGCTTTTAAGGGGTAAAAATTTAAAAATTTTTAAATTTTGATAATTAATACAATTTCCCCTTTAAAGTAAGAGCTGGGGGAAGGGGTGCAGCTAGGTTTTAAGCACAAATGAGGTTGGGGGGAAAAAAATTTAGCTGTTATGTAAGGTCAGGCTAGAATTTGCAGGGGAAGGGAGAAAATTAATTTTTTTTTAATTTTAAGGGAAGGAATTGGCTTTAAAAAGGGGTAGCTGATGTTTTGTTTTAAATTAAAAAACTTGTTTTCAACGTGAATTCAAGACCTGAAACAGGAAAAAGCCCCCAAACCTGCCCCTGAAAAGGGAGGTGGGAAAAAATTTGGGCCCCTTTTGGAGGTAAACCCTTTAGTTAACAATGAGGCTATGACAGTGCAAGTGGATGGGAGATCTCCTTCTCTGGCAGCCTTTGGCCCCAACCCTGTGGGGCTAGAAAGGGCCTAGCCCCGGGCAGGACAAAGGCCCCTTTTTTTGAAAGGTTGTTGCAAAGACTTTCCCCGGGGAATTAGCTGGGGTATATTGAAGGGTTTTGGGGTCTTTCCCCTTTTCCCCCCCCTCTTCTCCCTTATTCTAGCTTTTCCTTCCCGGGACTGTAGCGACTGGCCTCTCAACCCAGCTGAACAGATTGGAAACCTGGTTTTTTTAACACAGGTTTAAAACGACCCCCCCTGGTTTAAAATTCCATGGGAAGAGTTTTTTCCCTTTTCCCTCCTCAATTTATTGTCCCTTTAATGGGAGGTAGCCCCGTGGCCAAAGAGGGCTGAGGTTTACACAAAACCCTTCTGAAGCCAAAAAATCCATCCCCCCAACAGACCCTTTGGGAAGAACAGTGGGAGGGGGGCTCACCAAGAAAAAAACCCTTTTTTTATTTATATAATTGCTTTTTTATGTCCACAGGGATTGTACAAAGATTGTCATTGTTCACATTAGTCCTTGAACTCAGTATCCCAGTGCTAAAAGGCAACAGTGCCAATCACTGAGTCACCATGCTGCCCACTGCCAGCTGAAATAGCAGCTTCAGATCCTGAATCTGATTTGTCAGAGGAGTAGCAAGGCAGTTCTGATCAGCTGGGCAGGGAGAAATTCCATCACTGGAGGTTTTTATTCATTTCCTCATCCGAGTCCTGAGTTGCTGCTGTTTCATTGTCCAACCCAAGTCAGCCTGGTGAGTTTACATTTGTGAAATCTAATTTAAAAATAACCAGGACTTTACTCTATATTTCCAAAAGCATTGGGGTTTTTGGGGGGGTAGTGGCAATTTTTTTTTGGCGACATGGGAAAGAGTGGCACAGTTGTAGTCAGCCCTTTAAATGAGGTTCCCTGGTTAGCTCTTGGGTGGGGGTAATTACATGGGGAGGGTCGTGACACATTACTGTGACTGCAAAGTTGATGGATTTTCCCCCCCCGTCCATGGGGGCCCTTTGTGGGATTTATTGGTGCTTAGCCCTTTTGGGGGACTCACTAAACAAGAAATAAAGGAGAAGATCGGGAAAGGTTCAGTTTGTGAATATTTCGCTTTCCCAAAAAAGTTTAATTAAGAAGGGGGGAAAACCAGATCAACCAAGAAGGAGGAGGAGGAAATGCATCAGTTTTTTTTGACTGTGTACTACCGTTTTTCCCCCCATAGTAAGAAGCGTCTTAATTTTTTTTCCCCCAAAAGTCCCACATTTTTTACTTTCGGGGTATGTCTTATATAGGGCAGGTATAGGGCCCGCTGTAGACAGGTATAGGTGGCTGTAGGGGAGGTATAGGCCGCGTAGGCAGGGATAGGGGCCAGCTGTAAGAAGGGATAGGGCCCGCTGTGGCAGGTATAGGGCCAGCTGTAGGGGGTATAGGGCCAGCTGTAGACAGGTATAGGGCCAGCTTAGAAGGTAAGGGTCGGCTGAGGAGGGATAGGGGCCAGCTTAGAAGGTATAGGGCCCGCTGAGGAGGTTAGGGGCCCGCTGGGCAGGTATAGGGCCCCGCTGTAGGAAAAAACACTTACCTGGCTCCCCGCTGCCCGTCTCCCGCCCGCGCCGCCCCCCGCTGCTCCGGCCCCCCCGCGGCTATCCCGGGACAGGCAGGACGTCATAGGCCCGGCTCGGTCTTACTTTTTTCCGGGGTACGTCTTACATTAGGCGACCTCCCCAAGACACCGCTACGTCTTACTATCGGGGGTGTCTTACTATCGGGGAAACACGGTATCAGCAATTGGGCCTTCATAATTTTGGTGATCATGATTGGTGAAAATGTCTCTAACCCTTAGCATTGTTTAGCTAAAATGGAATTGGCGATATCAGACCCCATGGGGGCATGGCTCCACTACCATAATCAATATTTCTCAGTAAAAAAGAACATTTGGCCCGCTCCTCCTATTTATATGTTGTGCCTTTGGTTATTGTTTCAGGATGTGGTGGTGGTTTGGTCTGAGATAGACACCCATCTCTATTGGCATCATGCTTGCTCCATGTAGAGGCTGGCCATAGGAAAAAAATAATAAGGAGTTTCCCCTTTTGTTGCTGTAGGCTGTCAAGGCATGAAGGGATTATTTTGGCACAAGGGGTTTATGCTTGATCCAGAAAAAGGGAAATCATGGCACTGATCTCAAAGGCTTTTGATGTCTATAAGAGATATGACCCCCACCTTTTTGCAATTGTTCCCTTTTGGTCAGTTGCTGGAACAGATTATAGATGCACCTGGAGGCAATATCTAAACAGATTTGCCTCCCATGCAAATGGCATGGTTAAATGGGAATCTTTTATTTTTGGACTGTACTGCTAAAAAGGGGCTATCCATAGCCTTCTCTGGAAAGTTCCCTTTCATTGTGTTTAATGTTTATAATGTTTTGTGTGTCTGGTTAGTATCAAATATTTTTTTCATATCTTGTATGTTAAATATGCAATAAAGAAGCTTCTATGGCTGTCGTTTTCCATCCTTACTCAACATTTATAGTTTTATTGGGGGAGATGATGGTGTTTTTGCTCGGCAAAATTCCCAGGATAGGATTGCCAGCAACAATAGTCCAGCAGGCTAAAAGGATGACAAACAGGCTAAATGGAGAGCAAGTCCGAAGTTCATTACCACTGTTGTCCGCAGCCAGACACTCCTGGCGAATACACTCTAAGGCTCCCTTTTGATCTTCACCAAACATGAAGCAGGCTGGTCTTGGCTGCAAAAGAACCCAGGTTACCCTGACAAAGAGGTGTAATACCTCGAATGCCAAAAGACTGGTTTTAAATAGCCAAGTTACCAACTTCAGAAACTGCAAATTAACAGCACCCAGTGTCGGACTGGGGGGTCTGGGGCCCACAGGGGAAATGATCTTGGGGGGCCCACCCTACTGTACATGAAAATATTACCGGCCTCTCGGACATAAATGCGCCCATTTTACCACATAAAACGGTGCAAAAAAGAACTTATTGTGTAGTACAATAGCAAGAAAGCACATATCATAGAACGGGG
>JAODAL010049721.1:0-27961 GCA_025379985.1 Phyllomedusa bahiana | reverse complement strand
ACCAAAAAAAAAAAAACCCAAAAAGGAACATTGATGCAGTAGACAAATGCATGTAAAGTTTGTAAGAAAAGCCAAATGAAAAAACATTCAAACGCTGTTGTCTTCTCTGGGTCAAAGCTAATTTAAAATGGACTGAAGCAAAATGGAAATGCATTTTGTTTTCAGATTAATCAAAACGTAAAATTCTTTATGGAAACCATTGATGCTATGTCCTGTGAAGTAAAGAGGAGAGGAACTACCTGGCCTATCAGTGCACAGTTCAAAAGCTTGCATCTCTGATGAAGCAGTGTTACACTAGTGCATACGGCATGGGAAGCCTGCATAATTTACAAGACATTAAAAGACTATTTTAAAAAGAAGAAGAGATTCTACCCACTGGTAGATATAGTGCTTCTTTGAGATGTGTTTCTGCCATCAATTTCTAAGTTCATTTTTTAGCTGTTGTAGGAGGATGGGTTGTGATTGTCAATGGTATCACTGAATGCACTATGTTTTGGTAAGCCCTAAAAGATTATTTGTAGATTTTGTTTGTATGGATGTCATTGTGCGGTATAAAAGGCATGTTAAATTCATTCTGTGGAGCAGTGTGACTCTGGTAACATGAAAGCTACGTAGTTTTTGTTATATTTTACTGTCTACATTTTTTTTCTTTTGGCAATTATCTGCAACCAGAATTTATTTTATTTTTCCATTAACAGACCTCTGTAGGGGTTTGTTTTGTGTGGAGTAAGCCATAGTTTTTATTGAAGTTTCTTTCAGGTACAAACTCCTTTCACTTTTTTAATCACTTTTCAGTCTAAGAAAAATAATGTTAAATGTTAATAGATCAGAATTTTTATAGATACACAAATACCAAATACCAGGTTTTCCTGGCTGATAAATAACTTTTTAAGTAAAGAACATTAGCTATACTCTACTAGGAAAAAGAAACAGTTATATCCACCTCCTTTTCCAAGCACGGTGACCAAGATTTTACCATAATTATAGCTAACACACAAAAATCAAGGATCAGAATGTAACATAAGATGAAAAATAAAAAAGTGAAGAACCTTTTCTTTTTTGTCACACTCACTTCTCCTTCTAAAGTAATGTACCCATTTCTATTTTATTTCCTTCCTCTCTGTTATATTATGTATATATTCTTTATGCATATTAGCATATTAAGTTTTTAGATACATCTCTTTGTTGTGTGGGACCAAGTATCATTTTTTATGTTTCCACCATGGAAAGTTGTATCCTCTCACAGTATGAACCACGTGAATAAAATACCTCCGCTGTATTAAACACTGTTATGTGGAGTGGCTAGTGGAAGCTTTTTCTATAAATAGTATATCCAGACCATGCAGATTAGAGCTGCCTGCATCAAAGATGAATAAATCTGATCAATACCCGTGTTGATCTACATTGTGACATTGATCCAATTACTGAGGGCTCAACAGCTTTACTTTAGAAACTGTTTTCACTAGTTTGCGATTATTATTTTTTGCTGGATTTGGTAACCACTTTACTTTAATAAGAAAACATTTTCTATATTTTACATTTGTTCTGGTTTCTAGCATTTGGATTTTTGCATCAATATTTGATAGGATGAGTCACATTCAATGGAGTATTTAGTGATATGTAAGGCTCTTGTACCTAATGTGCACCCAGCAAACAATGTCCCCCCATTATTATTGATTTGCATTTATATTACCTGAATTAAAGAATATGGTCAACATGTATGAATGGGATTGACAGACACAACACTGGCTGCACCAGACACAAGAATTTCAGTTAAGTTTCCAGGGGTGTGTCGTGCCAGAATCGTACGATTGTGCCAAAGTTTGGTGCGAAACATAGGAATGCACCAAAGTTTGCTACCTAACTGTCAGACAAATCCATACCAATTTCAAAGTGGTATGGCTGAGACAAATTTTTCCACAGAACGGGACATGTGTACAAAGTGCTGTGAGACTTTCATACAAACTGGCACCTTCTACAGTCCCTGACAGAAGTTCTGTTGCTTATCCATGTTGTGGAAATCAAAGCTTATAACCTGACTTAAAATTCATCCATTGGTTTTAGGAATGAATCATATACAAGCTGAAACCCTCCCCAAAAGAGGTTTTTGTTAACAAAAATAAATTTGCTTCACTGCTGAAATATTGATCATTTAAGGAACACAGAAAGTTCCCGATTTTGGCAAGACAAAAGTTTTGTCGCCCACAGAAAGTAATGTTTAAAATCAAACAAATAATTCACTTCCAATACAAAGATATGTCTCATAACATTGGTGAATGAAGTTATGGTGCTATTAGAGCCATATTTAATATTTTGTGTGACTTCCATGAGCTTGAAGGGCTGCATCCATGCGTTTCAACAATGATTCATACAATTTATTGATGAAGACATCAGGAATAGCAAAGAATGCAGTCTTATATGCCTCCCAGAGTTCGTCAAGATTCTTTGTTTTTGTCTTCCAAGTTTCCTCTTTTATCCTACTCCAAACATGCTCAGTGATGTTCATGTCTGGTGACTGGGCTGGCCAGTCCTGGAGCACCTTGATCTTCTTTGCCTTTGATGTACAGATGGATGTATCAGATGGAGCACCATCCTGCTGCAAAATTTTACCACTTTTAGGATAGGGAATGTAAGAGGTAGCTAATACTTCTTGATATTTTAGGCTATTGATATTGCCTTCCACCTTTCAAATGTTTTGCACACCCCCATACTGAATGTAACCCCAGACCATGATCTTTTCCCGCACCAAAAATTAACTGTTTTTCTGGGTGTATCTTGGGATCCATACGCTCCAATAGGTCTCCTGCAGTATTTGCGGCGGCTGTGGTGTAATTCAACTGAAGATTCATCAGAGAAATCCACCTTCTGCCACTTTTCTAGCGTCCATCCGTTTAGCAGGCTGTGGGCCTTGGCAAATGCCATACGGTTTTTTAATTGCTTTTTGTTAAGTGCTGGCTTCTGGGCACTGATTCGACCATGGAGGTCATTTTGAGACAGAACCCTACAAACTGTTTTAGTTGACACAGGAACTTGAGGTGACTAGGCCTGTTGAAGCTGTGCTGAAGTGGAAGAGGGGCTGGCTTTTGATTTTCGAACCAACAAATGTTCCTCCTGAGCAGTTGTCTTTCGGGGTCTGCCAGACCTGGGCTTGTCAAAAACATCTCCAGTCTCTTAAAATCTTTTTTTTAATTCTTTGTGCTTGACGTTGAGACACATTAAAGGTGCCAGCCACCTCTGCAGTGGATATGGTCTTCAGTCTCTTGATAATAAAGGCTTTGGTCGCATGGTGGATTTTTGGCATGTTGTCAGAGGTCAGGTTGCAGTTCAAGTGAAGGTCTGGGGTGCTGGAGTTCTTTTTATATACACCCACTAATTAACCGATTAATTAGTGAGCACAGGTAAGGCTGTAAACTAGTATTGGGTGCATTATATGACAAGGCGACAAAACTTTTGTCTTGCCTACCTTTCTGTGTTCCTTAAATTATCAATATTTCAACAGTGAAGCAAATGTATTTTCCTTAACAAAACCTAATTTGGGAGGGTTTCAGCTTTCATATGAGTCATTCCTAAAACCAATGGATGAAAGTCAGGTTATAAGCTTTGGTTTCCACAACATGGATAAGTGACAGAACTTCTGTCAGGGACTGCACACTCCACTAAAGAGATTTAAAACTGGTGTGTTGGCACCAGGTTTCATACATGTTTCCCTATGAGTGCAGAGAGAAGCCAGAGTTTATTTTATTGTCTCATAATCATTTATCCTTTCATTAGATTAGTGCAATCTCATTGGTTGTAATGGAAGTAGGAATTTCTAGGAAAGGCATGAAAAGCAATATGCTGTGAATGACCTGATGCTACATTTGCTACCTATGACCAAGAACTATACCACTGAGTATCATATGCTGTTTATACCCAGATCTCAAAGATCTGTTAAAAGGGATATACCTGTAGGTATTATGGCTCATGTTATTGCATAATTTTCCATGTCTCTGAAGTCTACAAAGGCAAAAATCTTTGTGTGCTCTTTTAATTGTTTACTATATTTCATTAGTATAGCACATAGAACCACTGTAAGCCAATACCACATATTTCATTCACATAGTTAGAACATGGTGTTAAACCAAATTTACTGCTGTCTGGTCTTATTCTTTGTGTGTTTTTTGGAGCATTTTTTTGGAACATTTTCTGAACGGATCAGCTAACTGTGTCATGCAGCCTTTGCTTTTTCAGACTAGTTCCACACAGCATAGGATAAAAAACTAATTGAAAACCAAAACCTAAAAAACACTTTGAACCTGAGTATTTTGTCTGCTTTTTGTCCAAAGCAGCTGGGTTTCTGACAAGTTTTTTGGTTAGTTTTTTGTTGAGATTTTGGCGTGGTTTTTTGGGCAGTTTTTCAGGCAGTCTATGTGGAAAGTTCTCCATCAAATTTTCAGAGGTTTCTAAATACTAAAAACCACAGAAAATCTAATGGAAAACCTGTGCTGTGTAGACATAACCATAGACTTCAATAGTAAATTTTCTGCCGGACTGGCAGATTTTACCACATGTTCCTAAAACTGCCAGCCTTGAAAACTGACCAGAAAAAAAGACCTGTGTAGACTACATGTAATTTTTTTTATTGAAGTCTATGTGAAAAGTTCTCCGTCAGGTTTTCAGAGGTTTTTAAATACTAAAAACCACAGAAAATCTGACGGGAAATCTGTTCTGTGTAGACATAGCCTTACAGAAGAGTGGTTAATGGTTAGCCCCTCAAAATTTTTTCCAGGTTTTGCAACATACGGGTGCATCCATACGACAGTATGCAAATACCGGCCGGATTCTGAATAAAGAATCTGGCCTGTATTTTGACATTGTTTCAGGGGTTTTGGTGGAAGGTTCTGTCCGTGGTTTGTGGATTCCCCGTCCCGCTCAACTACTAACATGTTCAGATTCTGCCCGAAAACCGGGCAGAAGAATGAGCATGTTCTGTTTTTCGGAACGCCGGCGGTGTACAAAACCGTCCTATAGAAAATCCGTTCAGTGGGGACTGCTGAACAGATTTTCTATTAAAGCCTATCAAGATGGTTAACAGTCGGTTTACAGATGGCTTTCAAATCCAAAAACCGTCTGTAAATCTGACCAAAAATCCTGCTGTGGGGACAACACTAAGGGCCCGTTTACATTCACTTGCACATATTCCGTCCAAAAACCGGACGGAAGAATGTGCACGTTGAATGTTTTCCGGACGGCCCGCGGGCGGAAAAACCCGCCGGGCGGAAAACCCGTGCAGTGGGGACTGCGCACGGGTTTTACATAGGAGCCCGTTGTGCTCGTTTGCGGCCGGTTTTTCAGGCGGTCTGCAAAACCGCAAACCGTCTGAAAAACCAGCCACAAACCCGTACTGTGGGGACATGCCCTAAGAGCTCTGTTTCTTTGTGATATAGTAATTGTATCAATATATAGTAAAAGCTATTCTTATATCATATATGTCTCAGCTTACATAAACCTATTAATTTTTCACCTTTGCCTAAACTTCTCACTTGCTTGAAACTGTCCCATGATCTCATAATCTTTCTACCTGAGGTATAAGATATTTTACTGGATTATCCTATTTAGGACAATAAAACCTTTTAGAACCAGTGTTGTAGCCAAGAGATGGTGTAAAAAACAGGGGATCACATGCCTGCAACAAGGGTCAAGGGAATAATTGTCCTGATATTCTTCCAACTACTATTGAGCCTTAGAGAATTTCTATTTACCTGTAAACCTGTAAGTCAAGTTCTTTCTTGATTACCACCTCACTGCTCTCCCAGCCTAACAAGTTCTGCATAAATAAAGGAAGATGGCCTATCCTGGTCAGACTTCATTGCAATAAGACTCCTTTGTGTTCTGTTTGCTTTGTTCTCTCCTACGGCTGGTGTTTTCCTATTAAATCAGAAGCTGCTTGAGTGAATTGAGTGCAATTTTACTGCACAACCAAGAACCTTAGTGTGACATTTATGTCTTGTGTTTTTGTCTTTTGTCCTGTATCTAGTATTTGTATCTGTGTATCTAGTCTTGTTTAGTGATATTGTCTGTTTTGGGAGATTGTGTCCAGTAATCTGTTAGTATCCTATATCCAGTTATCTAGATGTCTTGATTATCCTTGCATATCTGGTTCTTTCTCATGTTTCTTAGTTTTTTTGCTGTGTGCTGCCTAAGGTAATCTCAGGATCCTAGAGTCCATTCGCTTGTGTCAGGGACATTTGTATTCATTGTTAGGGATATTTCCACGGACAGAGAAGGATCAGGGGGGTCTGTTTTTAAAGTCAGTATTAAAGGGGTTGTCTCACTACATTGATTCATGTTACCACAGTCCTTTTTTTTTTTGTTTTCACTTTGAATTCAGGGGCATGTTTACTGGCTTCTACTAGGCTGCAGTAGAAGCCAGGTCTGTAGCTATAGCGACCAGCACTGGCAGCCTATCATGAGAAATCAAACAGGTCTGTAGCTATAGCGACCTGAGGAGCTGATGCAGCCCATACAAGAGGGGAAATCTTAGAATAGGTAGGACACAGCTAATGGACACATATTGCATAGTGACTTGTTTTTGCAAGATCTTTAACATAAAAAAGCAATCCTTGTAGTGAGACAGCCCCTTTAAGGTTAGGTTTAGGGAGAGATTCAGGGTAAGGTAGTTAGAGTCAGTTACTGTTGTCATTGCCCTGCTTCTGGATTGAAGTCATTTGTGGTATCACCCTCATCTATGTCTCTTCCATTATCTGCCTTGTCATTCAATCTCCATCATCTAATGGCAAGGCCATCTGTAGTTTTGTATGTAATATATGTTATGGCCTATTAATTTCTGTGACTGCTTGGTTGGATCCCATTCAGCTCTACTTAAAGGGGGTTTCGCACTACAAAGATTAGCTTTCAATATGAAGGGACAGTTACATGAAGACTTTTTCTAAATACATTGGTCAACAAATTTTACTATTGAGTACACACAATTTCCTGACCATGACTCTGTTATCTTATTAGAGCAGAGAGCTTAGAGCAAGGAGTGACGTCACCACATGGATGAACTGAGCTCCAGAGCAAACTAATTATCTGTAACAAGGTTATAGAAAAAGTCATTTTTTTCAGTCCTCACAGCAAATTTACCTTGTGCCCTGTGTCCTGCTCTTGTCAGTGTAACAGCTCAGCTACCGTACTTACAGAGATGCTAAATATGCTAATCATTGCTATAGAACCACCCACAGATTGAGGAGACAGAGTGAGTGTGAGTGTAAAACAGCTTGTGAAACACTGTGGTGAGAAAACCCCTTTAAAGGAGCTGTCTCACTACAAGGATTGCTTTTTATGTTAAAGATCTTGCAAAAGCAAGTCACTTTGCAATATATGTCCATTAACAGTATCCTACCTACCAGCCTAGTGGAAGCCAGTAAACACGCCCCTGAATTCAAAGTGAAACCAAGAAACGGAGGTAAGATGCATCAATGTAGTGAGACAACCCCTTTAGGTACTAGGGGTATCTGAGTACTGTTAAGGGATTAAAGGGCCGTTCAAACGGCTTATTCTGGGACTGATTGGAGCCGTACTGCGCGCCGTATTTGCGCTGCAGTATGACTCCAATCCGTCCCAGTAAGTAAGGTAATCCACAGTTCTCATAGAGAACTGTGGATTCCGTCGCTCCTTCACGCTCGGCGAATCCGCCGGGCGGGGAAAAAGTGACATGCACATTATCCTGGCGGAACACGCGCCGTGAATAATGGATGTCTATGGGGCCGGCTAGCTGCGCCCCGGCTCTTTATTCAAGCCGGAATTGCGGGCGAAATAAGCCATGTGAACCAGGCCTAAGGGTCCACGTGACCTGAAACGCGTCAGTCTTTTGCCATGGGTCTCTGATGTTTTATCACCTATGTAAAATAAACAATTGAGTGCTATTTGAAGAACGCTGGACATCACTCATTCCTCTTATCTTCATTTGTTTGTCTCAAAAAGTCCGGGCGTCTTCTGGTCTGGTAAGCTGGTGTATATATTGAACTATATCTGAGTACTGTGAGCTATTGTTAAGATTGCTTAAATTCCAGTTCTGTTGTCTTATACCAACCAGCGTCATTACAATTCAAAGATGCTCGCTTATTAAGACCGTTTGTAAAATTGCACAAGAGACAAGATCCTATTTAATGATTAGTGAAAGATTTAAACAGCTGTAACGGTCTGCTGTAGTGGATCCGCTGGACCACCGCAAGCGATGGTGGAAGCCCACACCAGGGAGCGGAATCTAAGTAGGTCCCGGTATTCGCCAGAGCCCGCCGCAAAGAGGGGTGGACTTGCTGCGGCGGGAGTCTACCAGGTCACTTCCACTGGCGGAACTTGCTTGCGGTGGCAGCCAAGGGTAGGCGAGGTACAGATTCGTCAGACAGGCTCGTAGTCGGGGACAGGCAGGAAGGTCAGGACAGGCGGCAGAGATTCGTGGTCAGGAACGTAGGCAAGAGGGTACGGTACACGGTAATCAGGACAAAGCAACAGCAACACTTTCTCTAAAGGCAATGGGCACTAAAGATCTGGCAAGGTTACCAGGAAGAGGCAGGCTTAAATAGGGGCAGCGCCCGGCAATAGCCAATTGGCCCTTTAAATTTAACACTTCCGGCGCGCGCGAGCCCTAGGGAGCGGGACCTCGCGCGCCACGGGACGGAGACAGACGGAGCAGGAGCGTGGCCGGGTAAATGGACCTGGGCACCGGCAGAGGAGCGAGCGGACCCACGATCCGACGTGTGGGACAGGGCGCTGCTCGGCATCGGGGCACAAATGCGCCTGCAACCCGGGACGAGGGTCGCAGGGGCATCCGTGACAACAGCTATATCTCCATACAAGATGGAAAGAAACCCCTTACCCTTCAATCAGCTTCACTTTACATCTCCACTGTATAGTTCACAAGCTGTATCTGTATTTTGTTTGTATATTATGTTCATAACCCCCCACCCTAAGGAAACAAACTGAGATGCACAATATAAATTAGCATATAGCTCACAAAGTGTATAGAGACTTTGTCTATTTTAATAACACATGCAATAACTAGTGATTAGTAACAGAACAACATCATATTACCTTCTTCTAACTGGAAAATATCTTTTACAAACTGAAGCAGTCTTGAAAAACATGTGATACAATACTGTAGACAGAGCCAAGTGGAATACATCAAAGAATGCCTTCATGCAGATGTTTCATGCAGAAGAAAATTAGGTCAGAGACCACTTCAATTTCAGCTTCTGCCAGCCTTGTTAGAGAGCTCCCAGTGAATTCCTAATGAGTAGCTTCTAGGGCACTTTTTTTCTCTTATCTAGTCACAAACTGCCACAGACAGATGAGTTTTCTTTGCCGCATTGGATCTTTTTTCTTTCTTTAAAAAAGCTCCTCTTAGATTCAGCATTCCAGAATTCAATCAGATGACTGGGCAAATGCAAAAAGACAAATAAAACAGAATGTACATGAAGCTTTGAGCTACAAGGCAGAAGAATGTTACATAGAATATGTAAGCTGAAGAGAGATGATACGTCTAAGATTTCATACCATGCATAAGATGGCACAATGATTTCCAGGCCATTATGCTTTGCAGATAATAACACCCAGAAATTGATTTTTCAGTCATTTAGAAAATCTAAACAAAAATACACAATTTACTGATAACAACAGTAAAAGAGGATGAGGCAGAAAGTGTGCAAAGCAATGATAAATAGAAATTTAAAGTAAAAGGCAGGTTGGAAATGTGCACAGCCAAGCCCTGGGATCTGAACAGCTACCGTGGTGACATATTTAAAATATTTCAGATATAAAACTAAAAATGTGTTTACAATTCAGCAACACATCAAGTTACCATTAGTCATCATACAATGCATTCAATTTATTATATGGGAGCACAAACAAGCTGACTCTTGATATGAGTAGACAAGGAACACATTCAGAGTGTTCTTTGTCTCCTGCTTTGTGTTTTCATAGGCGATGAAGCATAGACACTTTCTTGGGCTCTTTGTTACTAGCATGTTGGCAGTCATGCTCATTCCTTCTCCATGCCGATTAGAATTTTAGACCAAGCTGAAAGCTAATTTGTAATGAGGAAGTTCAATGAACCTACATTGTTTCTAGAAAGATACAATGCTATACAGTGAAGGAAATCATTATTTGATCTCTTGCTGATTGTGTAAGTTTAGACCACCTGACAAAGACAAGAACAGTCTGTATTTTAAGGGTAGGGTAAGTTTAACATTGGAGAGACAGAACATCAACGATAAAATCCAAAAATCACATTGTATTAGTTATTAAATTATGTTTGCTTTTTGCTGAGTGAAATAAGTATTTGATCCCTCTGTCAAGCAAGACTTGAATACTGGTGGTCATGACCCTTGTTTGGCAAGCACAGGCAGTCAGACAATTTTTGTAGTTGAGGATGAGTTTACGCCACAAGTCAGGAGGAATTTTGTCTACTCCTCTTCTGCAGATTATCTCTAAATCATTAAGATTTTAAGGATGTTTACTTGGCAACTCAGGAGCTTCAAACGCCCTCCCATAAGTTTTCGTATGGGATTAAGGTCTTGAGACTGGCTAGGCCACTCCATGACCTTAATATGTTGCAGGTTCAAAAAGCAGAAGGCACTCATTAAACTAGAGACTAATTTGTGTTTTTGGCTCAGCTTTTGTTCTTACAATTCCAGTTATAAAGTGTCTCCCTGTAACAATTGAGAGATATAAAATCCACAAATTAAATAAGGAAGAAAAAACATCATTGTATAAATTATATATATTATCATTTGCATTATTGCTGCAGAGATATAAGTATTTTGATTCCTCTCGGCAAAACCAGACTTAATACTTAGTGCATAACCCTTGTTGCAAGCACTGTATTGTCAGGACTGTTTCAGTAGTTGATGATGAGGTTTTCGCACAAGTCCCAGGAGGAGTTTGGCTCCACTACCTTTTTGCAGTCATCTCTAATCATTATAAATTTTGACGGCTGTTTCTTCACAAACTCGGAGCTTCAACTCCCCTCCATAAGTTTTCTATGGGATTTAAGTACTTGAGACTGGCTAGGGCCTACTCCATGACCTTAATGTGTTCTTTTTGCAGCCACTCCTTTTTCTGAAAGAAAAATAAATTTTTTAACCACTTCCGAAATTGGACGTATCATACGGCATAGCGGGAAGTGACTTCACGCAAGCATGGACGTATGCATACATTTCCTGGCAATTGCGAGGGCTTGAGGGTGAGCCGCGCGTGCAAGGGGATCGCGAATGTGTACCAGTGGCGCTCAATTACCGCTGAGCTTATGCCACATCACCCCCGGGCCGGAGTGAGCTACGGGGAGTTTAGCAGCCGCGGATGGTTAACGCTTAACTCCGACGATCAAATTAAGATCGTCGGAGCTAAGTCGCAGGAAGGGAGGAGGAGCCCTCCTGCATGGCTCCCTCGGCGCGCTGTGCAACGTTTAGTTGCAGCAATCGATCTCCTACCAGAACAGCCCCGGGATCTGGAAAGATCCACGTTCCGGGCAGTCTGTGTGTTTGTCGCGATGAGTAACAAATGACAAGCTTGGTGGGAATCATCTGTGACTGATCAGTTGTCATGGCGACCAGTGCGTATGGCAACAGTGTTATGCATCTGGCTTGCCTTAGTATATCCAATCACAACCTTCAGAAGATCGCAAGTTGATGTTATAAATTCCCCCTATGGGAAAGTACAAACACATGGTATATAAGGAGTAAAAAAATAAAAAAAAGTAAAAAAAAAAAAGTGAAAAAAAAGTTAAAAACACAAAACACAAAAAATTTAAAATATAAATACACGTACACCGCCATTTGTGATACTCAGTCTTTACAAAATGCCAAACGCCCCAAAATATGATCAAAATAAAGTACACATATTATGGTATCGCCGCAGTGTGTAATGACCTGTCCTATAAATGTGTCATATTAATTGAATGCCTCATACGGTGAACACTGTAAACCAAAAAATGAAAAGAAAATAATCAATCGAAATTTGCGATTTTGTGTTTCATTCATGCTGCAATAAAATGGCAATACAATAGCTCTGTATCAAAAAAAACTCATATAAACACAGCCAAAAGAAGTAACCAATTAAAAACGCATCAGTACTATCTCCGCCAAAAAAAAGTCCTTAACAAAACTTCTGGATACAGCAAAAATTGTAGAAAAAGTTATCGGCTCTCATCAGGTAATTGACAGCGATGCTAGTAAAAATTGTGTTTTACACAAATAAAAGCTTTCTTTTTTAAAGTGATCGTACCGCTCAACATTAAACAAACTATGATAAATTGGGTATCACCGTAATTGTATCGACCCCACAGAGGAAAGCTAATTGTCATGCGTACTTGCATCAGTCGTGCGCGCTTGTTAAACATAACAAATATCACTCACAAAGCTCTACTAGATTGCACCGCTATTTGTACGTGACCCTGACCTTCCAAAAAAGACAGATTGTTAAACTAACTGATCAAAATAAGTCATTGTACAATCCTACCGCTCCAAAAGTATTACTACCAACAATAGAACTGTCAACTCATCTCGCAAAAAAACAAAGACCAACACAGCTCTGTACACCGAAAAATAAAAAAAGTTTGGGCTCTCAGACGTGTAGAACTCATGGCAAAAAACGTAGTTTTCCTTTATCTTGTGATACAAGTGTTTTTATTGTGTAAAAGCAGTAAAACATGACATGAAAAAAAAAAATATAACTAAAATTTGGTTATCACTGTTACTCTATCGAGCTGCTTGAGTAAAGCTAAAATGTCATTTTTATTACACGCACGGTGGACCCGCTAGTAAAAAATAGTAATATAAAAAACACTACCAGGTTGTTGTATTTTGTTCAACAAATGACTCACAAAAGACTCTTTATAAAAAGTGGATCAAGTAGCAGTCATTGATGCCACCCCATAATGGTACTAATAATAAAAATGTAACTTATCCCCACAAAAAACAAGCAAATAATCAGCTCCGTATACAGAAAAATAAAAAAGTTATGGTTGTGTCAGAATAGGACAACATAATAACGCAATTTTTCTATAGACCTATTTCTATTGTGTTAAAGTAATAAAACATAAAAAAAGATATTAAAATGTATGCATCATTGTAATTGTACACGACCCCTCACTCAGTAAAGTTATCCCGGTAATTTAAAACAAATCCAGTACGGCGTACACTGCAACAAATGAAGCCCAAAAAAACAAAAAACAATGGTGGAACTGCGTGTTTTCCCCACCATTTTCATAGCCAATACTGAAAAAAAAAATATGGAACACTTGTGCTGCCCAAAAATGAACAATTCACTACCTAGATGAGATCCTGAGGGTGTGGTTGAGTGTCCAAATTGGGCGACTTCTGGAAGGTTTCACCTGTTCTGAGTACTTTGGGGGCTTTCGCAATTGCGTGACATGGTCCCCCCACCAAAGTCCTGCGTTCACCAAAAGCCAGAACATTCGACGCTCTCCCTCCCTTTGTACCCCTGCCCATGCGCCCAAACAGACAGATTACACCTCACATGTAGTGGTATTTGACCGAACTTGTGAAGAAATTGATTTACAAAATTTGGGAGCTGTCTTTTTTACAGAGTTTTGTGTGAAAAATGAACATTTTCAGCTAAAATTGTACGACAGTTAGTGTTGGTTACGAAAGAAAAAATAAATTTTTTAATTTTCACAGGCTTTCATCATCTAAATAAAAATTGTGAACTCATCCTGTGGGATCTTATACTCAAGCACCCCTAGGATATATTCCTTATAGGGTGTGTGAGTAGTTTCCATTATCGGGTAGATCTTTTTGTGTGTAGGTGTTTAGAATGTAAATTTTAATGTCGACCGCCATTTTGGCGCGTCATTCTTGAAAACCTGTAATAATGGTGTTTAAATAAAATGTGTAATGAAAATGAGACCTATGAGTCGGTAAATGTTTCCTTCCTATTTATCTGGGGCTTGTGGTTGAGCCAACTCGAGCCACTAGGCCACATATACGGGAAACTCTGAAAATGGCAAAATCTGGTGGAAATCATTATTGAAGTTGCCAATTTCCCTTATCAACACTCTACCGTGTCTTGTGATTAAATGGATAAAAAATGAAAATCTGCACATATAAGTGAAATTGTGAGATTAAATGTTCATCTCCACTTTGCTTTTTTAATTCATGTGAAACACTAATGGGTTATAAAAGTTCCTAAATGCTGTTTTGAATTACTTTAAGGGGTTGTAGTTTATTTTATTGATGGTTTTATGGGAGCGTATCTAACATTACAGGCCAAGTACAAAATCACTGTTAGAACTTGAGATACTTGGTCTCCTAAAAAAAATGTATATTGCAAATTTTCTGAAAATTTAAAATTACTACTAAATTCCTAAGCCCCCCAAATGACATAAAATATATATAAAAGACATAAAAATAAATATATGCCAAACCTACAGTTAGACATATGGTTGGATGCTAGTATTAGCTATTGTTGAGTGGCAATAACTATCTGTCCTTAATACAGAAATTTTTTAAGTTTGAAAATGGTAAATTTTTTAATTTTTCAACGATTCTTTGAATTTGTTCCACAATATAAACAAAGCAGTTTTCTGGTGGGCAGACGAAAAGAATTTGCGATTCTACTTTTCTTCATAATACTACCTACAATGTGTCACTGATGTGAAATCTTCAGTCTCTGAAATCACACAATGGATAGGTTAAAAGTGTCAAAAGTTTATTCTCACGTACAGTGACACATAGATGCCAGATTTAAATAGAAATTGGCCTCTGTCAAGAGAGGGGCCAAATTAAGACTGGACTCCTGGCGGGTAAGGGTTTAACATATTGAAAGACTAATCAACAGACACATTGAGAACTGCTATTCTGTTTCTACTAGTAATTATAGTCTAGCTGCAATTTGCTACATAAAACTGAGTGAGAAATATTATTTTTGTGACATGAGAGGTTTAACAGCTATGTCTGTGTGTAGACTGTAGTTAGCATGTTGTAAAAACAAACATTAGTAAAACTAAATTTTAACAATTCAAAGCAATTTAGAAGTAACAGACAAATTAATAATGCAGTAATTAAGTAAACATGTTAACAATTTCTAATAACACATAGACATTTTGAACTCAACAAGTCATAGTCTTAATTATCTAGTCTTGTTTATCTGAAAGCTGGCATTCTGCAGTGATCATGTGGATTTAGCCCCTCAAACTCTCTAGCATCAGTTCATCCGCTTTAGATAGATACAAATTTGTACTATCCAGTTGATTATTTTAAAAAATGGTAGCTGTGTGAAACAGCTTTGCTGAACCCCTCAGACTTTCTACATTTTTGCATAAATTTGAGAAAGTATAAAACTACATCAACAGAGTTTGTCACACCAGTCCTAACAATCAGGATGAAAACAAACACTACGCAATGGATGTTATGAAATATATCAGATTGGTCAGATTTTGTGTATCTATTGTATTTTATGTTAGTTAGGAGAAGATGATCCATATCATAAGTATACTCGTTGAGTGGGTCAATCATGGAGCGTGTCAAGCATCTTTCATGATTAAGCAGATATTTGGGAGAGTAAAATTAGACTGGGATGACAATAGAGGTAATGCATGGACAACGCTTGTTTGTTTTACTTAAAGAGAATAAGAGTGTTCTACCAAATAGATGATCTCTTTTTTGGCTATGACATTGCTTACAGATGAAAGTGTGTCAATAGCATATAATGTAAGCGCTCAAAAAGAAGAGCTGTTATTGATGCTCAATTAGGAGCTAGGAAAAAGTTACACAAATATAATCTAAAAAACAACCATGAAGTCCATGACTCTCCACTAGTTCAACACAGATCTGGCTAATGCGTCACAGCGTCGCGTGAATGGGGCCTGTGCCTCTCGTCTCCGGGTGGTGTACTTTGAGCAAAATGAAGTGTCATGTAACAGGGGGTGCACTAAGACTTATGGCGCGATAAGTGCCGATTGTAAGTTCGCCAACAGGACACCTTTTCTAGTGCGCAAAAGGATTTGGCGGGCGGTTCTGGGGGTGTCACAACCACATTATAGAAGTATGACGCATTTATGATTCCTTTGACGCCAGGAAACTTTGGCGCAGAACATGTTCAGAACAGGCAGACAGAGTTTAAGGTAGGCTAACTGAGCTTGAGTTGTCGAATTGGATCCACATGCGCTTGTATGTATGACCTCAGGACAGGGTCATACATTCTGGCACATTCTACACACACATAATTGACAGAGAAGAAAAGGGGGGAAGAAAGCGCTAGAACAGTCTCATAGACTAAATAAAACACACAGAATACATGGGCCATACTCCTGCTAGTAAAGGCTGCGAGTTGCGAAGAATGAGCACCAAGCACAGAGGCAACGCAGGCCCCAACTACTAGGGCTATTAAAGAAGGAAATATACTCGTCATTGTGCAGCTGATGGGTAAGGTAACCACATACAACCTCTCTCACATAGGTATGGACAGACAGCTGACTTCGCTTAAATTGACATACTATTTCACCATAGCTGCAAAAAAAGCCAAAAAAGCACAAGAGTTCCTGTACGTTGGGAGATTCTCAGTATGCAAAATACCCGTAATGACAGACTACGCTCGCACAAGCCTTCATATGCAATTGATCAGGGAGCGGCTGCTGCGGTATTCTACTGTGAATTCCAGTCCCCAGTACTTTGGGAAAAAACTGAGATTTTCACACTACTGGAAAAAACATCAAATATGAGGGTAGTGGTTAAACATAATGCCACTAATATTGTATTGCCCTGCAAGGCACCTTCACGGCTTTGCCTCCTTGTATTGCAGGTCCCTGTATTACTCCCTTAAAATCACAATAATATACATGAAAAAGGGGTGAAAATGTAATTATCCTCAAAGAAAAAACTAACAGAGAAACTAGGGTCCATTACTAACTGCTGAGAAGGAGGTATGAGATGAGATTCTGAGCACAGTAATCAGTGGTCACAACGCAGGCCCCCATGCTATTAAAGAAAAATAATCCGGTGCAGCTTATGGGTTGGTAATCCCGTACATCTCTGCCGATTTTTGTCGCTCTGCTAATAAGTGAATAGATGTCAATTAAGTCGCAGCTTTCTGTTCCACCTAGTGGAGAGATGTATGGGTTACATACATGTACACATGTACCTCAAAGAAACTACTGACAACAAGTATGAGGAGATCCCATACTTGAAAAAGAGAGCTATAACTTTATTTTCCACAAAGACAAAAAAAAAGAACCTATCAATCAGAAAAATATATTCCAAATACAAAAAAGAAGGAGAACCCCTATTCGTGTTTATTCATATCATTCCTTATAAAAAAGGTATGAGTGTGGAGAAAATACAACACCTACCTTACATTTTGGGCACATGACGCGACGCTGAAAAGGGCTACCCCAACCAGAAACCTGCCCCTCAAGAAAGCCCTACAGTTTCCATTACACTCAAGGTAATTAACCAAGAGGGGAACTCTATATGTAGCAATCAGAGGGATTACAGGAGAATAGTTCGCACCATACGGAAAACATCTTTGCTTGCATTAGGATTACAGTAGATCTATCAAATAACCAATAGCCAAAACATTTTTTGTAATGTATCAACAAAGTTACCTGAATGAAACTCCAATGTGTTTACCCCACTTGTTATTGTAAGTTTATCAGGGAGATAGAATGATATACACTGGGAATCAAAATGGCAAAATATATATAAAACAAATATATGGCCAGTAGAAACATAACAGAGAAACACTAAAAGTGTTGCCAATAAATAAAAAGCCTAGATACACATCCTGTTGAGATGGAGAAAAAATAATGGGCGATGGACCATGTTACCACCTTTACTCCTGGTATGATCCTAGGGAAAAAAAAAACCTATAAAAATAGCACTGCGTAGGCCTGAGTATAAATGAATACAGATGACACAGATGTTTGAATATATAGAAACACCAATTCTTTTAGTATATAGATGAATACAGTCTTCATGTGCTGCCCCAAGATATTTAGACCTATATCTTAACAGTTCGCATGTAGAGACATAAACAAGGCTGGTGACCTTAAAATGCAGGAATGCCTGTTAGTACAGGAAGAGATGTACTCACCCAGTCATAATAGGGAGAGGTCTTCATGATATCTTTACACAACCCCCATGTCTGGAGTGATCACTGGTGTATCTATACAATAAAAATAGTGATAATAACAGCAGCACTACCTTCTGTATGGATGCACCGTTTCTGGCCCCGAATCCACAGGGCCCAAAAAGAGTCCAAACACCTATGGAGGAATAAATGAAAACATTTTTCACCTTTCCAACCCGCTGGATGCTGTCTCTGATTGAATGTGTTTGGTGTATCTATACATCCTCTTGATGTGCCATGGAGTGCTCCTTTCTATCCGCAATCAATTTAAATAGCACCGCCTCTCTGGCACACCCCTATGGCCGAATGGCCGAATCTGATGTCAGTGGAAACGGAAGTCACGCGGCTGCATTACCTAGATGATGCGTCCTGTTCTCTGTATACATTGTGATAGGAAATCGAGCCACACAGAGAGCGTTGATGTGGGAAGGATCTTCACCCGCATCCATGTTTGTATCACTTGCAGCCTGCAGATTCCGGCATTCATACATAGCACAATCACTTCCTACACAACCCAGACAAAACGATACCACAAAGTGAAGACATGTGGGCAATCTGGCCACATCAAAATGGAATAGCCAAATTAGTGTGGCATACAATGAATATTATAAATGTGGTTCAGATCATCCTGTTACTCAAGATAGTATGAGAGTACAATGAAAAAATATTTATTTACAAGCCACTTAAGATATACAGGGCTAGTCCAGGAGGTAATATAGAGGTCTGCATTTTAAACCAAACACGGATCTCCAATCACATACAATGACCACCACACCATCTAGTCACATCTTCTAGGCAGGTAATACTGAGGTGTATCTTAAAAAACATCAAATACACCAACTGTGTAAAAAAGGAACCTTACAAAAATGTTTTCACAAAATAATATGGATGATATGAAGCCTATAATAGGTCAGAGGGAAGGATAGAAAACCAGAGAGATAACAATAAATACAGAAATCATGATGTTATGTCACATCAATATAAAAATAAATATTACTCTATGAATGAGGAGAAAGAGATGAGGTCATTCAAGACCAATGGTTTCAGTAATTTTAAGCTAAAAATCCATTGTCTTTCTCTTTGCAATGTTTTTCTTTCAAAGTCACCCTTGCATGGGTTTGAGATAACAACTTCAAGGACAGACAACCAAATATTCTTGGGGTTGGTTCTGTGAAATTCATTCATGTCTAGCTAGGGGGTATCCCTCTGAAGCTTGATATTCCCCACGTGCTCCAGAATATGTTGTTGTAGTTCTCTGGGTGTTTTGCCCACATGTATTCTGGGGCACCCACAACTACACTGGTGTATCACTCCACTGGTCTTGCAACTTGCAAAGCCGAAAAGTTTATATGTTTTCCCGAAAGTGATACAGCTGACGTTTTTGGACACCCATATGTACTGTCAGGCTTTGCAGGCCCCGCATCTACATGTGCCATTGACCTCACAAGACAGCCATGTTCTCAGAGGTCTCGGTGGTACATAGTGGCTGTGCACCAGAAAGTCGCCTAGGTTACGACCTCTTCTATAAATGATGATGGGTTGGTCATCCACCTCATCCATCAATAAAGGATATTAAGTATGGGCCAAAAGGTGCGTAAAGTATCCTGCACCTTCTCGGCCACCACATAATAGGTCTCAATTATACAGACCCTGTTGATGTTCTCCGTCTTTCTTGTCAGTAGCAATGATAAGCAGTCTACTGTTGAAACATTACCTGCTACTTCTGTGTTGTGCTAATTGAAGGGAGATTGAGGAGTCTCCATTAGTGATGAGCGATTATGTTGACTATCGTCATCGGGTCGATAGTCGATATCGGCAATTATCAATAAGATATCCGATAGTCGATAATAGATTATCGCCGATGACCATTAAAGTCTATGGGAGAGCAACAACACCTCATTTTTACCCCCCAAACAGGGCTGGAGAAGCTGGAATTAAATCCACACAGTCAAAATGGATATGTGCTACATCTTGGCAACCCCTTTTGGTTATAAAACCACAGAAAAAAACTCACAACCATTCACTACCCCCTGTCTTCCCAACTCCCCTTAAAACCTCATGACCCAAAAATTAAAAAGTGCCAGAAGGAGTATGATTTGACCCTTTTTTATTAAAATGGACATTGCAACCCCTTCCCTGGAACGCAGCATGAGCCCCAAACCTGCATGACCCCAGATTAATAATGCCGGAAAAAGGAGTCTTTCAACCCACCATTTTAGTTGAACGGAAAATTAAAAATATCTGTCCTGACGGTATGCCCTTTAAAACCCTGTTTGACCCAAATTTAAAAAAAAGTGCGGGGAAAAGGAGCTTTAAACCCACATTTTAGTTAAATGGACTTAATAAAAACTGCCCTGTACCGCAGTATGACCATTAAACCCTTTTTGGCCCCCAAATTAAAAAGTGCTGGGAAAAGGATCTTTCCCCCACCATTTTAGTTGAACTGGACATTGACTATAATTCGGGACCGCAGTATGACCTTTAAAAAACTTTTAAAACCCCAAAAAAAAAAAGTCGGGAAAAGGAGTCTTTGAACCCCATTTTTAGTTGAACTGGACATTGACTATCCCTGTCCTGGGCCACGCATGACCCCCAAAAACCTTCATGACCCCCCATTTAAAAATGCCGGAAAAAGGAGTTTTAAAACCCCTTTTTTAGTTTCCGGGCATAAACTATCCCTTTCCCGGGGGCCACACAGCCCCCTAAACCTTTTTTGACCCCCAAATTAAAAAGTGCGGGAAAAAAAGGAGTCCCTTGAACCCCATTTTAGTTGAATGGACTTACTTACTGTCCTTGCCGCAAATGCCTTTAAACCTGTCTGACCCACGTTTAAAAAAAGTGCCGGAAATGGGAGTCTTTCAACCACCTTTTTTGTTTCACTGGAATAGACTATACTGTCCTGGGCCACAGCAGGGCCCCCAAAACCCTGCTGAGCCCCACATTTAAAAGTGCCGGAAAAAAAAGGAATCTTTAACCACCATTTTTTTTTACTGGAAAAAGACTTTCCCTGTCCTGGGCCACAGCTGACCCCAAAAACCTGTTTTGCCCCACAATCAAAAAAGTCCCACATGCTTTTTTTGTACATGACTCCATTTAGTATTTTTTTTGGTAATGACATTTGTTTACAGAATTTTTTTAGGGAAGTTTTATTTATAGTTTTCTTATTCATTTATTTTTTTTTTCAAGTGTGATAACATACAACTCCCCTCCCTGCTTTTTTTAAAGGTTTTTTTTTACCTTAGATGTGTTAATTCGTCCGCACACCCCATAAGTAATACAAATTCCAAATTCATCCCCAAAACACCTTAGTTAAAAACCCATTTGCCTCCGGTTTCTGAGACGATTCACCCAATAATTCAGGTTTCTTTTTTTTCCTCCAAATCCTTTTCTTGATTGGGGAAAGGGACCCCCCTGGAGATCAAATGTGGACCCCATAGGACTCCCCCAAAAATTTTTAAGCCTCAAATGTGCAATTTTGGGTCCACCCCTGGACCCTTTTTGCCCTTATTTAACCCCAAAATACCTTTTTAAAAATTGTTTTTTTAGAAAAATTTGAAGCTTCCTGATTGCCCAAAGGGTAAAAAGCCATGCCCCGTCACCATCTGTTAACGGAGGCCAGCTCCCAACTTACAGGGGTGGGGTGAGACCCAGGCTAGCGTCTGTATCTATTAACTGCGGGGTTCGCACCCAAGGGAAGGTTCAGGGGTGCGGTTGAGAGCCCGGCTGGCGCCGCATTTTTAAAACCCCTTTTAAAATGCCCTTTGACGAGAAAAGAAAACAGTCGTGCTGAAGCAGAGTGCGGAAGGGGAAAAGTGTGAGGTAAGACCTCCAGCCTTCCTGAAAACCAGTCAAGACCTGGGTAGGTTGCCCCCCCGTATGAGTGGGACCAATTGAGTTTCATTGGCAATACGGGTGGTTAACGCCCCTGTTCCACCAGGGCCCTTTTTCTTGGCATTTTTTTCTCATTTTACTCAACTGCTGGGGGAAATTGTCTCTGTACTTTGTTCTCTGTCGTGCTCCATACCCCAGTCCTCTGAAAAAAACCACATTGGTCAAGTTTCCTGTACCCCCCTTTGTACAATAAGGAATTTTTTTAACAGTATTTTTTACTGCAAGTTTTTTAGTCTTTAATTCTAGAAAACACTTTTTTTAAAATGGGATGGAAACCCACCATGTTTTGTTTTCTTTTTTAATTGTATTAAATGGTTGTCTCAATACGGGATTATGTTTTTTTAAAGATCTTGCAAAAACAAGTCATTTGCGTTGTGTCCATTAACATGTCCTACCTATTCCTTTTTTGCCCCAAATCACCCTTGAGCACTCTTGAAAATTGTGAGGAACAAAGTTGTTAGAAACAACTTTTTTTAAAATAGGCCCTGTAGTATAGTGCATGTCGCAGAAAAAATTCCCCAAAAAAAAAATTCAAAACAGACCCAGAGCCATTTTGACAATTGTGAAGAAAAAATTCTGTTAAAAAAACAATATTTTTTTTTAAAATAGGAGGTTTGCTGCATTCACAGCAAAATGCCCCCAAAAATTAAAAGCTACCCTTGAGCCCTTTTGGAAAAATTGTGAAGAAAAATGTCTGTTAAAAAAAACATTTTTTGAATAGGCCCTGTAGTATTGCTGCTTTTCAAAATGCAAAAACCCAAAAAATTATAAAAAATGATTCTCAGCCATATTAAAAATTGTGAGGGAGAAATGCCACTTAGAAGCCACATTTCTTTCCAAAGGACCAAAAATTATAGCTGATCCCACAGCAACATGACCCAAACCATGAAAATGCAAAAAACTCTAAAGATAAAGTGAGTAAATGGAATACGGTGTTGTCATGAAACCTTGTGTCTTTTACAGTTCCTCAAGAAAAAACCAAAAAAATTAACTTTTGGGAAAAGAGAATAAAAATTGCAGTAAAAAAATATCATTTTAAAAAAAAGGGTTTTAAAGGGGACCTTTTCTGTTTAAAGGGGGAATGTGAAGTAGCCCCGGAAACTAATCGGTGACCTCGGCAATTGGGGCCACAACACACAGAATCCATCCCCGTTTTCATCTTGATGAAAGTCAAACTCCCTTTTTCTGGGGAAAGCCGGATGCGTTTGTCTGTAATGACTCCTCAGCTGTGCGAAAAGGTCCCCCTCAGATATGATACTGGCTGCCGGGGCAGGAAAAAACCTCTATGGGTGGCGAGTGACTCGGGCCATTCGTCCATTTTGGATACCAGAAGTCTATTGGGTTGGGAACAATACAAAAAACATCGGTGTTGAGACGAGATAGTCGTTTCACCATGGCTTTCGGTCTTGTGTGTTGGTGTGTGCCCTGCATTGCATGCTTGTGAGGTTAAATAAAGATTGCCCGAGGTCCCCCCCATTAGGCTTCGCCACCTTGCCTGCTGCGTGCTGCCTTCGGCTTTGGCACTTACGCTTTCACGTCCTGTGTTTTTAAAACCCGGGAAATTTTAGAAGTGGGAAAAAAGACAAACAGTGTCCAGTTATCAATCAGCAAAGGGTTTCCCTTTCCGCATTTTACTCTCTATTTGGGGGGTGGAAGGAAAATGCTGAGTTTTGTTTTTACCCGGGGGTCCCGGAGGGTGGCCCCCCATAAAAAGGTTCATTTTGATGGGCCTTTTTAAAGGGGAGGATCATGTTGGGGAAGGAAAAAGGAGATCCAAGCACTCATTTGGAATGGGGCCCTTGTTTCCCCCAAACCTTGGGGCGAGGGGCATAGCAAAAAATGATCTTCCTCCTTCCTCCTCCCCTCAAATTGCGCCAAAATTTTCCAAGGGGAGGGACGGTAAAAGCGGGGTTTCTAGGATACCCTCCTCGCCTCCTCCCCCGCTTCCTCCGCACGCTTCACACAGCCCCGCTTGCCCCGATGATGCACCTGGAAACTGATGGCCGCTTGCACCTACCCTGGACCCCCAACCCCTGCTAATGAAGACCGATAAATTGAGAAAATTTGGGCCTTGTGGATTTGAAGGAGAGAAAGGCTCGTGTCCGCATCTGTGTCCGTTCCTCCTCCCTCCTGGGGGACCTGTTGTTTCAGAGTGTCCAACAATCGTTCCGAACAAATACCACAATGCTCATGCTGACAAGGGATCGTCCGACTGACCCTTTTGGTGGTTTCAAACTGGCAAGGATGGTGCAGAGCTTTTACCTGCCTTACCTTTTGGGGGTCAACCCCAGGTCCGCACCCCTGCTTGTCGGCCTGTGTCATTTGTACTGCTTTAAAGGGGATTGCGCTGTGCACAATCGCGGAGATTTGGAGGGGGAATTTTCCGCGTGTTGCCACGTAAAAAATGGACGTTGACGGGGGGGGCCGAGTGACGTGCAAGCAGCCAGGCGGGACGAAACAGGGGTGCGGAAAATGCAAAAATTAGTTCGGCCTTCCCCGCGGCAGCCAGACCCGGGTGCTCTTTAGAAATTTTTTGGGCGACAAGGTTCATGACATGTGCCCGGGAAGGGGTGTGCCCGCCCACCGATCTTAAGGGCGGCCCGCAGATTTCGCCCGTTTTCCCACCACCTTGCCCGGGACAAGGTTCTTACCCACCAGCGCTCGGTCTCGTTGTGGGAGCCATCCACAGCTCCTGACTGTGTGTGGATGGTTCCAAAAAACAATTAATTTTTAAACACGGCCTGGTTTTTTTTGGGCCCTGAGCCCCCAGAGGGACCTTGGGGGAAAGAGCCCGCACCCTCCCCTGCGGTTTTTGAAAGCGGGTGCGCGGCCTGAGAGCCACCGCACCCCCGAGACATAACCCCCTACCTGTGAGCTGTCACAGAGTATACGGCCTTGGCTGTGCTTTCTAGTCCATGGTGGTGGTCAATGGGCTTTTTCCGGCACAAGGGGGGGAAAAAGCGCTTGAAATTTTAGATGACGTGGGTGGCCGGGAGGGAGGCTTTTTTGGGAAGAAATGCCCAATTCAGCATCTGGTATTGGGGGGAGGGAAGGGCCATGATTGGGGGGAACCCAACTGTGTCCACCCCCGAAAAGGAACATTTCCAAGGCCAAAAAACCCGGCAATGCCGACATTCGGCTTTTGGCTTTGGAAGGTTTGGGGTTAAATGTTTCTTTGCCCCAAACCTGGAGACAGAAGGGGTGGCTGTGATGGCCCCCTGTACGGGGGTGCAGGTCGTCAAAAAATGGGGAAGGGGAAGGGGGGGGAGGGTCTCTGGTGGTGTGGTGGTACCGGGGGCGGTGGATCTGAAGCGGGGTGATCCCTGTATGACTCTGAGAGACATGGCGGAGGAACGCTTTTGGGGGTGGGGAGGAGGGGGGGGGACAAGGGGTCGTGCAGTGGTTGGGGGCCCGGCTCGGTTGGCCTTTTTTTTGGCCAAGTGTTGCCTCCCCTTTCAACTCATGCTTAGCGCAGTGACTAAAATGTTGGTGGTGGTTTAACCACCTAAGGTTCTTGCCTTTTCTTTTGTTTACGCAAAAGGGGGATAGACATTGCTGGGTGAATCGGGCTTGTCAAAGAGGCCCCGGCTTGAGAGGTCCCCGGACCTTTTTGACGGCGATAAAAGAGGAGTGGGTTTCCGCTGACCGGGCTGGGGAATATTTCAGCGGACTTTTGCGACCGCCCCCTCCCTTTTTTAGGGGGGACCCCCCTTTTGACATACCCCTTTATCTTCCTTCTGCCAGTGATGAAGCCTCGCAAGCAATTCTGCTGAAAAGAACCCCCTTGGATCCCCAAAAGTTGATCCATCTAACACAGGTACTTTGTCGTCCTGACATTTGATCCGGAGCTGTGGGCTAAAGCAAGAGGGACTGCAAGGCTTTTCGACCGCCCGGGATTTTTGCCGTTGACGGCTTCCCTTTTCCTCCCTTGTGGCCGTAACGGGCGTCAGAGCAGAGAAAATCATCCTTTTGGCCTTTGATCTTTTAACATTTCCTTTTGACCCCAACCGCATTTTGTCATCAAAAAGGTCTTCAGAAAATGGATCATCCACAGTGGGGGGTACACATTTGCCCTTTGGGCTGTTCTGTTGGACGGATTGGATGATGCTGATGCGAAATTTTGGCGGACTGGAGGCGAGGGGTAAGACTGGGTGCAGGTTGCATTAAAAACCCCTAAGAAAAGTTGGCGCTTTGCTTTCTGAATTCATGAGCCTGAAACGACGATGACAGGGCCCCGGGGCCTGCAACGAGATCCGCTGGGAGCGTGTTTCGCCAGCCTGGGAAGGACACTTTCTTTCGTACCTCTACCTCCCTGTCCTACCCCCCCCTTTGCTCGTACCACCTGAATTTCGCTCCATGTTCAAAAAAATAAAAATTTTGAAAGGTATGGAAAAAGGTTTTTGGAAAATCTTTTTAAAAGACGGGAAATCACAGTATTCCAAATCCCTCAAATCAAAAAAAAATTTTTTGGGTTCAAATTTAACTGCAAGGGGCTCTATCAAACAGTGGCCTGCCCAAAGTGAAAAAAACATGTTCTGAAAAGTATACTGATAATAAAAAAGGGTTTTTTTGGCACCCTTTAACCTGTGGGACTAAAAGTTGTGGATTCAAATTTAACTGCAAAGTGATCTATCAAAAAAGCTTGGTGCCAAAAGTGAAAAAAAACACCCGTCTGAAAGTAACGGATATTAAAAGGGATTTTTGGCACCTATCTACCCTGTGGTGATAAAAGTTGTGGATTCAAATTTAATGCAAAGTAGATCTATCAACAAAGCTTTTAATGACCAAAAGTGAAAAAAACCCCTGTCTAAATTAAACGGATATTAAAAGGTATTTTTGGCATATTTGACACCTTTGGTGACTACAAAGTTCTGGATTCAATTTAAATGCAAGGGGGCTCTATCAAACAGCTGCCTGCGCCAAATTAAAAAAAAACGTATCTGAAAGATACTGTTAATAAGGTTTTTTTTGGCACCCATCAACCTGTGGGACTACAAAAATTTCGTATTTAAAATTTAAGTGCAAGGTGGCTAATCAACAAAGCTGGTGGGCAAAAATTTAAAAGAAAACCTATCTTAAATGTATACTGGAAAAAAGTGGGGTTTTCACCTAACAAAAAGACCCGAGTTACAGAAAGATCTGTATTTCCCAATATACGGCAAAGCATGTCTAAAACAAAGTTTTTCTTTACAATATCCAGTATCCTTTATTAAGCTTGTCTGGTTCGCCGCGGGGCCCCCCCCCCCCCCTCCCCCCCGTGAAATTTTTTCACGGTAGATGTCTTAAAAATTTTCCTGCCTACTACCCAAAATCTGCAAATCCTGATCTAACTAACTTCTAAGGTTTAAGCTAAAAGTGAGGTGTCTCGTGAAAAAATAAAATAATTTGCTTAGCTGTTTGTGAGCTTTTGGCAGGGCAGAGCGACGCCCATGCTATGAGACGCGATGGACATGATCAGAACAGGAAGGGGGTGTTTTTTAAAAAGAGGTCATGTGGTTTTTTTCCCGCCCAAAAAACCAAAACCCTACCATCCCATATGAGTCCACACACTCTCACCCGCTTTATTCTTAAGTGATTGCTGGCCGCCAAAATACAGGAAAAACCCGAAAATGGCGCTATTAATGATTATGCACAATTTTTAAACCCAAAAAAATCGCGTGATCTAAAAAATCATCAAGTAAATACCGTGCCATTTTAACTTTTTCGATAAAAAAACGGCTCAACACTAGTCTCCTTTTAGGGTGTTTGGTATATGTGGGTATAACTATACCTTTCCAGTCTAAAACTTTTACTGTGGAGGCCAATTAGCATGCTTGAGTATACTCCTCGAATATCTGCTTTCCAAGAATCTTCCAGTCAATTCAGCAGTTTCCCGTTTAAAAATATTGAAATTAGAGCAATTTTGTATAACTCTGATGAATTGCCCCCCTTTTGGGTGCCTTTT
>JAODAL010049720.1:0-27962 GCA_025379985.1 Phyllomedusa bahiana | reverse complement strand
CGGGGGCCACCCCCAAGCTCCACTCCGGTTTTCCCCTGAGTATATAAGTCAGCGGGTAAGCGACTAGGGGGTTAAAACCCCTGCTACCTTTAAGCCTTGGGGGGAACCTGCGGAAAACCACAGGGGAACTTACAGACAGCGAAAGCGGGTCAAAATTTTAGTTAGAGCCCAGATGGGGGCGTTTTTTTTTTGTTTATGTTTTGTGCATCCCTTGCACTTGGATTTCTTTTGCTGCAATAAAATACAGAGGCCCGTTTTTTTCACCTGGAATACGTCTCGTCTGAAAACACGTGACACATTCCGAGCCCAAAGCTCACAATATAAATATATAATCTTGATGACACTTTTTTAAACTAAAAAATTATGATATCTGGGCATGTAGCCAGAAAAAAAAGTTTTAAAAAACTCAATTTTTTTGTAAAAACTTTCAAAATTTCATTCAGACAAACAACCTGTTGTATGTGTGTTTGTTTTTCCTTCAGGCCTGAATTATACACAAATTGGGGACTCTACAGCACCACAAGGGAACCATTGTTTTTCCCCATCAGAAACACTCCAAATATGTCACGTATGGTGGAAAAAACATCGAGGCACCGTGTAAACTGGATATACCACAAAATTGGTCAATTTTGGTGGTTTATACAGTCTGCAGAGCCTTTTAAAATGATCACCACTATATGGCACGTATGGGGTAAAAAAGTCGGGGGCCCCGTGTACACAAAAGGGTCACTCTTTAGTGGTTAATACAGTTTGCAAGCCTGTGTACTTTAATAAACCACATATGGTCAATGTATGTGGTAATATACAGTCTTGGGGTACCGGTAACGGAAAATATAAATTTCACAATGGGGGTTTTATCAGTCGCAGAGCCTTTGTACACATACCTACCCCATAGGGCCGTAGGGTAAAAAACAGTCTGTAGGGTCTTTGTATACTGATCTTCATTCAATAATAGAATAGGAGTATGGTGGTATACTTAAGTGTGTCAGGTGCTGCATGGGAACAATGTAGATGACACTGTAATATACTGTCAAGGTATGCATAAGGTGGTTACACCCTGAAAGCAAAAATTTAGGAAATAAAAGTGTCCTCATAACCTATTATCCACAGTAGTGTGTATATTTAAGTACAGACCAATTCTGCTGGATGTTATTGAAAAGGGTTAAAGTGCATAAATCAACAAGATGTTTTTTCCATGTTTTTCCAGAACCAGCTTGAATAATAATTATTCTGTGTAATATGATGGACATTACAATTACTGTCAGGCTTTGTGGAGAGTAATTAACACTCACTGTACACAGTAACTATTGTATCAGAATAAACCTGGGTTAATACCTTAAGACATTTATAGGAGCTGGATTGGGATTTATGTGACCTGAAGAAATCAAATCATAGGCTTGAAATACAGTAGTAAATTCATTTACTTAACTCTTTGATAAGCTATGCATATTTCTTCGTAGAGGCATCAATAGAATTTGTAGGGTCCCTTAGCAAATCGAGATGGGCCTTCATTATCTAATAACAGGAAACTGAAACTGCAGCAAAAGTAGCAGCGATTTTAGGTATGGATAATAGAGTCATATAATAGAGAACCCACATAATAGTGCTAGATAGCACAATGCTATTAATTTCTTATCCCCTATAAAAAAGGTACAATGTTCTTGTACTGTCGTGGGCCCCTTCTTACTCTGGGCACCTCCCATGACTGCTCTGGCTATAGATATGTCCCTGTTTGTTTTATACATTCTGTGAAATTAACTTTCTAGTATTAGTTGGTAAAGTTTAAGGACAGCAGAGTGAAGTACTACTAATCAAACATTATTTTTGTATATTTTTGCCCTTTAAATTTTTGATATCACAAAAGTGTCCAGCATAATTGTTGTCCTTTTAGAAGAAACTCAATTTATTTTTATAAATGAATGGTATATTTAGAATCCCACCCACAGCCCTAGAAACTACTTCCAATTCTTTGCAAGGTCTGAATGATTATTCAGACCTTGGCTTAGCTAGTTTGGCCTCAATGAACCCTTGTGAATTACTTTCCCAGGGATAATATTGATGAAGATTTTCTGTACACAATGTCAAAAGACTCCATATGCCAGTGGTATATTAGGAAATAGTTTAACGGATGTAAAAAAAAAAAAAGCATACATACCAAATGAAGCTGCAAGAGAAATATTTAAAGTTTTGTTCGTCTTTTCCATCTAACTTTTTTTTTAAATTTCATTTCAGGATTAAAAATGCTATTAGTTTTGCTTTTAAATTTATTTTTCATTTTAGGATTAAAAATCAAGCAATTTAGATGAATAAAGCCAACATAAGATTTTCAGAGAAAAGAGGCACACAATCTAAATTACAATGTCCATGATGTTTAAGGGAAATTGTAAAAGAATAATCTTATCGATTCTTCTGAAGAAAAGCCTTATACACCATTCCTTTAAAGCATGTTTTATGCTAATTCTTCCAAACTTTACATATTAAAGTCAAACTTCCCTATGTTAGCATATTGTATGTTCTAGCAAAAAAAATTAAGTTGAGCTGATTGTATTGTCTCCTAGCTTCAATGTGGGCTGTCATGTGGGTGTTACTAGGGTAGATTAGAAATAACATACCCTAGTGTAATAATTCAAGCGGGCACAACAGTGGCAATACATTACTACTGTAGCTATGTACATTATCTCACAAAAGTGAGTACATCTCTCACATTTTTGTAAATATTTTATTATATATTTTCATGGGACAACACTGAAGATAAGGCACTTTGATAGACTATAAAGTAGTCAGTGCACAGCTTGTGTAACAGTGTAAGTTTGGTGTGCCCTCAAAATAATTTAACACACAGATATCAATGTCTAAACCGTTGGCAACAAAAGTGAGTATACCCCTCACATTTTTGTAAATATTGTATTATATCTTTTCATGGGATAACACTGAAGATATGACACTTTGATTCAATGAAATAGTTAGTGTACAGTTGGAATAAAAGTGTAAATAAAAGTGTAAATTTGGTGTGCTTTCAAAATACACCCATCAATGTCTAGACCACTGGCAACAAAAGTGAATACACCTCTAAGTGAAAATGGACAAATTGTACCCAAAGTCTCAATATTTTATGTGGCCACATTTTTTTCCGGCGCTGTCTTATGTTTCTTGGGCATGGAGTTCATTAGAACTTCACAGGTTGCAGCCACTGAAATCATTTTACCATTCCTCTCTGATGATATCACGGAGATGGTGGATGTTGTACTTGACCTTGGTGTTGACCTTGTACTCCTCCATCTTCGGTTTGAGGATTCCCCACAGATGCTCTATATGGTTTAGGTCTGGAAACATGCTTAGTCAATCTAGCATCTATACCTTCATTTTCTTTAGCAAAGCAGTGGACTTCTTGAAGGTGTGTCTGGGGTCATTATCATGTTGAAATACTGCCCAGTGGCCCAGTTTCTGAAAGGAGGGGATTGTGCTCTGCTTCAGTATGTCACAGCACATGTTGGCATTCATAGTTCCCTCATTGAGCTGCAGCTCCCCAGATCTGACAGTACTCATGCAACCCCAGACTATGACCACCATGCTTGACTGTAGGCAAGACACAGTTGTCTTTGTACTCCTCCCCAGGTTGTCGCCACACCCACTTGACACCATCTGAACCAAATAAGTTTATCTTGCTTTTATCAGACCAAAAGACATGTTTCCAGTAATCCAGGTCCATAGTCTTCTTGTCTTCAGTGGGCTTTCTTGTGCATCATCTTTAGAAGAGGCTTCCATCCGGAACAACAGCCATGCAGAACAATTTGCTGCAGTGTGCGGTGTATAGTCTAAGCACTGACAGGCTGAACCACCCCTTTAACCTCTGCAGCAATGCTGGCAGCACTCTTTTTTGAAAAGACACTTTTTGGATATGATGCTGAGCACGTGCACTCAACTTCTTTGGTTGATCATGGCGAGGCCTGTTCTGAGTAGAACCTGTTTTGTTAAACCACTGTACAGTCTTGGGCACCATGCAGTGACCAGAATAAGGACATACTCTGGAGCACAAACTACTATAGCATACAGAGCAGATAATTATTTAGAAGCAAATGTATGCTTTATTATTTTGGTTAACAGTCACTTTCATTCCTTCTTGTAACTTGCTTTACAGACACGACACAGGACTGGACTGGTAATCTACCTGACCAGAATCCAGGAAGACTGAGCGACCAGCTGCCACAGGCTGACTTAAAGCATTGCTGAATCACTCCGCCTGATTAGAGAGGACTGTCCAGTCATGCAGTCATGCAGCTACAGTTCAGGAAAAGAACACTGATTGGTTTCCCCAGGAGATGCTCTGATGATGTAACTATCCATATATGTACCGATACCATATAAAGACAGTCCATTTATTCTAACTATCCATATTTGGATAGTTACATCATCAGAGCTTCCCCTCTGAAAGCCAATCAGTTTTTCTCTCTCCTCTGCTAATGACTAGACAGAGCACTTCTGTCCGATCAAAAAGAGTACTGTGAAGCTATACAATTACAGTTTCTGTCTTTCAGTATGCAACATTAACCTCTCGGCTTCTCTCCTCCAGGGATCCATACATCCATACTTTTTCCTTTCACTGGGCCTAGACTACTAGAGAGCTATACATTAACCTCTAAATTGTTACACATCACCATGGATCTTTACATAAACCCCTTCATTTCTGTAGACCACCATAGATCCTTAATGAACCCCTTTACTGCCGTAGACCACCATGGATCTTTACTTTAATTTTTTCACTCTCCTAGACCACCATGGGTCCTTCATTAACCTCCTCACTGTCCTAGAACTCCAAGGATCCTTATATTTACCCATTTACTGTCGTAATCCAGCAAGAGTTCTTATATTAAGCCCATCACCACTCTAGACCACAATGTATGCAGCATTAATCCTTCCACTGCTCTCCACCAGGTATCCAAACACTTCTCTAGACCACCGTAAAATCCTTATTAAGGTGTGTTATAATAAATGTCAGGAAGCACAGTGTGAAATACTATTTATTTCTGGTGGTACAGTGTGTAATATTATTAATTACTTGGCTTTTAGTTACATCCATTGGTGAATACTGAGATTAAAAACAACACTTAGTCTGGTCACTTAACCCTTTACATGCTGAGATCAATATCAACTGTGGCACTTTGGGGCTCCTTTGCACTGTGATTGGATGCTATGTACAACATAGATTTTCTTTTACAGTTGAAACCAGAAGTTTACATACACTATATAAAAAGACACATATGCATGTTTTTCTCACTATCTGACATGAAATCAGAATAAGGGGCTGTTCATACAGCACAGTGCAAATACCAGTTGGAAATCCCGAACGGTATTTGCACTGTTTTCGTGCCGTGCACACGGCCACCGGGGGACGGCTTTTCTCCGCAGTTAGCGGAGAAAAGCCCTCCCCCTTCACATAGACATATTCATTTTCCATCCGAAAACTGGTCAGAAGAATGAACATGTTCTATATTCTTTGGACCTCTGGTGGTCTGAAAAACCGCCGGCCAGAAAACCCGTGCAGTGGGGACTGCTGCGCGGGTTTTCCATAGAGGCCCGTTTTAACATGATGCTGTCACGCCCATGTTTCATAGTTGTGATGGTGTTCTTAGGCTTCCAAGCTTCTCCCTTTTTCCTCCTAACATAACAATGATCATTATGGCCAAATAGTTAAATTTTAGTTTCATCAGACCACAGGATATGTCTCCAAACATATAGGGGCGACATGTATGAATTCGAATGCGTAATTTTTTTTTACTTGGCGCTGACAACCCAGTTCTAAATAAATAGAGAAGAGAATACGACAGTATGAAGATTTTTGGCGCATTACATAGAGCTTAATGCGCCAAAATTCTGTCAAAGTTCGGCGCATTACACTCTAAGCCGATACAAAGATTGGCGCATTAAGCTCTATGTAATGCGCCAAACATGTGTAAATGCTATAGATAGGCTGGAAATAAAAAAAGTCATTAGAATAGCATGTCAGTAAATAGAAACTATGGGTACTGATCCTGCTTGGAGGACCACAGATCCCAGCAATACCTGTGCTGTGCTGGCTCTTGCTGTATGTAGAATAAAGGGTGAGAGCAGCAAAAATACATTTCAAAATGTCTCTTATTTCTCAAGTTACACCAGTACAATAATAAAAAGTAATTTCTAATAAATATCAAACTATATAAAATTAAATTATTTATATTTAATAAAAGAAAATTATCATATAAAAATATATAATATCCCAAAAATATAAAAAAACTCTTATAAAACTTATTTAAAATTCATAGAATCTAAAACTAATTTTACATTAAATAACCCACTGATGTTCAGATTTGTAAAAAATTTTACTACACTAAATTTGAAATTGACTTTTGCGGCTTTTATTTCCAGCCTAGCTATAGCCTTTACAAATGTTTGCCGCATTACTAATGCGCCAAAGTTTCATTATGCGCAAAACACATAGGCGATGAACTTTAGACTCAATTTATAATCGCACAAAAACCACTTTCATACATTCATTACATGAATATAATGAATGCAATAATTTATTTTGAACCGCCCTCCTTCATACGTCTCTCAAAGTTCAGCGCCTTACACTCTATGCCCATACAAAGTTTGGCGTATTGCATAGAGCTTAATGCGCCAAACGTTGTATGGGCATAGAGTGTAAGGCGCCGAACTTTGACAGAATTTGGCGCATTAAGCACTATGTAATGCGCCAAAAATCTTCATACTGTCGTATTCTACACTCTTCTATATCTATTTAGAACTGGGTTGTCGACGCCAAGTATAAACAATACGCATTCTAATTAATACATTTTTCATGAGGTCTTTGTTACTGCGTGCATTGCAAACATTAATCTGGCTTTTAAATGTTTCTTTTGGAGTAATGGCTTCTTCCTGGCAGAGTGGCCTTTCAGCCCATGTTGATACAGTACTTGTTTCACTGTGGATGATGACACAATCTTTCCAGATTCTGCCAGCATCTTCACAATTTCTTTTGCTTTTGTTCTTGGCTTGATATGAACATGTCGGACCAAAGCACGTTCATCTCTGAGACACAGAAGCCGTCTCCTTCCTGAGAGGTATGATGGCTGGACATTCCTATCTTGTTTGTACTTTTGTTTAATTGTTTGTACAGATAAACAAGGCACCCTCAAGTATCTTGAAATTGCACCAAGGATGATCCAGACTTGTGCAAGTCCACAATTCTCTTCCTGATATCTTGGCAGATTTCTTTAGACTTTCCCATGATGTTACACACAGAAGCAGTGTGTTTCTGGTGTGCATAAAATACATCCACAGGTGTCTCTAACTCAGATGTTGCCAATAATCCTATCAGAAGCTTCCCAAGACATGACATCATCATAAGGGCTGTCCCAAATTGTTTAAAGGCATAGTAGTCTTAGTGTATCTAAACTTGCCTTAAAAATTCTCTCTCTCATTATTCTGGCATTTGGCAAATATAAATAATTTTGGTTCCTAATTTAACTAAAACGGGTAAGGTTTATTCTGATTTCATGTCAGAGTGAGAAAAGCATGCATATATGTCTTTTTATATATATTGTATGTAATCTTCTGGCTTCAACTGTAAGTGGTGTTCATGACTGTTCTGAGTTGTTTTCATTATTGCTAAATAATTTAAAGTGATCACACGTAAGAAATATTTATGATAGAGCAGCCCAAAGATTAAAGTTAACACGCTATTTATACTGTGCAGTGAACAGCAGAAACAATTTTGGTTGTATAAGAAGCTATTTATTTTCAGCCCAGCTAAAATAGACTCTAGAATGAACTGTTCTTTCACTTATACTTAGAACAACAATGTTTTAGGTTCCTTTCTTAGAGTATTTTCTTCAACAAGTCTTCCATAGGGAAGACATGTTGGAGAAATATCAAAGACTGCATCATTCACCTGAATGCAGAAATGCATGTACATGTCTATGAAACAATTTCTGCATTTAGTCTGCCATGTGTGACTATAACTCTAAAATGGTCTTTTCTTGAGGTTACTCTCTGTAAAAATAAATACATGTCTTTTATTTTCTGCATTTGTTTAATTTAAATGGCAGAATTCATTTGTCCAAGGTGCCTGATGCAGCTGCTGCTGAAGGAATTGGGACCCTTTTGGTTTTGGACACGCTGCTCTGAAACATCTTCCTACTAACATATTCCTGCCTCCTGCATCAACTAATATATGCATTCCTCTCTGTCACACATTTAATTGCATATATTTCCCAGGGTGGAGTCTGATGTCAGATGTTGCAGGTATCAAATAGGACTTCTGTCCATTTTTTGTATTAAAGATACGCATAATTTTGTCTAGGGTATTATGGTCATATTGGACGATTTCCCTGCATATTCTGTCCATTAGTGCAACACTAATAATAATTGTAGAAAATAATACAAATAATAATAAAAAATAATGATGATAAAAATTAAGTATAATAAAGAATAATAAAAAATTTATCCTTAACATTTTCTGTTTTTATCTCAAATAATACTTGCTTTTCCAGCTTTGTTAACTCATTTACAGACCTGTTTAAGCACAGCAGACATTTATTTTGCTTTATTTCCTTTGCCTCAGTGTGAAAGTAAGCCTTGCTGGGAATTTAATTAAAAATATATACTGCCAATGAAAGAAGAAACCATATTCCTTTCTACCATTAACCTCTTCTAAACAGAAACTGACTGTAAAACCATCCCTATAGATCTTAATAGAAAATCCAAGTTTTAGTCTTCACAGCTCGGATTTTTCTGAGGGCAAAACCGCTGTGTTTGCAAAAAACTTGGTACATGTTTAATAATCCGCCATATTTCAAGAGGAAAATGATGGAATATTTACTATTGAGATAAAAAAATTTATATTATATATATATGCAGCTGCCTATTCTGTGTAGGTAGATATATACATATATACAGTGTCTCACAAAAGTGAGCAGTGTTAATTTGGTGTGACATCAAAATAACTCACACAGGCAACAATGTCTGATTACACCACTAAGTGAAAATGGACAAATTGTGCCCAATTTTCCATTTTCCGTAAATGGCTTCATGTGATTCATTAGTGTTACAAGGTCTCAGGTGTGAGTGAGGAGCAGGTGTGTTAACACACTCATACTGGTTACTGGAAGGTTAACATGGCACCTCATGGCAAAAAAAACTGTCTGAGGATCAGAAAAAGAGTTGTTGCTCCACATAAAGATGGCATAGGCTATAAGAACATTGCTAGCATCCTGAAACTGAGCTGTAGCATGGTGATCAAGACCATACAGTGGTTTAACATGACAGGTTCCACTCAGAATAGACCTCACCATGCAGCATTACTGCAGAGGTTAAAGGGGTAAGGGTTCAGCCGGTCAGTTCTCAGACCACATGCTGTGCACTGCATCAAACTGGTCTGCATGGCTGTCATCCCAGAAGGATGACAGCCTCTTCTCAAGATGATGCACCAGAAAGCCTGCAAAACGTTTGCTGAAGACAAGCAGACTAATGACATGAATTACTGGAACCATGCCCTCTGGTCTGATGAGACCAAGATAAACTTATTTGCTTCAGATTGTGTCAAGCGTGTGTGGCGGCAACCGGGTGAGGAGTACAAAGACAATTGTGCCTTGCCTACAGTCAAGAATGATGGTAGGAGCAGGGCTTCCATTATGGGCCAAGCCACACTATGAAACAAGAGGGGACTCGCTTCTGTGGGATACTCTATCTATCTATGTATATATATATATATATATATATATATATATATATATATATATATATATATATATATATATATATATAGTGAGCTCTCTCTTAGCTCCAGGATGTCATCTTGGACAGTCCTGGGAGCCTCTTAGCTCATTGTATGGTTATGGCATGCTGCCATATGTCACTCTATGAATTTTTCATTCATACAAATGTGCACAAAGTATGCATTGATCAATTCAAAAGCGTCCAAGGAAACATGCATAAGGTGAGTATGTGGTACAGAGTATACAAGTTATAAAATAAAAGTACAGATATTTGATCAAATCACAGCAATAATAACGATTTGATTGACTGTTTATTAATGAACTCAGCTGCTATACAAGGCTTCTTTTTTGCACTGGCCTCAGTCAGCTTTATTACTCCAGCATACAACAGAAAACAAATACACTAACTGAACATGTAAAGACCATGTCCACCAGTGGTCTGGACCTATCGTTCAGCGCCACAAAACATCTTCTTACACCATACAATATGGTACAGACTCCTCTCAAGCCCCTAGGGGGTAAGTAAAAGTCTCCTCCTGAAACGTTGCTCCCAACATCAGGTAGCCAACCACACCCCCTGATCACTTGGAGTAACAGGCTGTTAAAGCCTGGAATGTGGGAACACTATATCCATTCTGGAAAAGCCTGCCCATACTTAGCTGCATAGCCAGTGCCAGTGTCAGTAACATAGAGTAACTGACTCAATATAGCTTGCTTTACCCTACAGAGATCAGCCTCTGTGGCACATCCCCTGCTGGTTTTCTGATGAAAATCACAGTGGCAGAAACATGTGACCACCTGTAGTCGCTCGGCCACATATCCCCCCCTGATAAATGCCATAGGTCTTTTTACCTTCCATACTCAACCCTCCAGGGTCAAAGCTCCTGATTTGGGGCACTGCTTCACCTAGCATATGCTGTTCTTGGTTAACCTAGGAGAACACCACATTTTACACCTTCCAGAACCCAGGGAAAATACTCCACACTCATATCATGCAGTAGGTCTCTCTCCCTACCAACCTTTTTTGTGGCGTGCTTTCCATCTACAAACAGATCCTTTATATATTTTTTTGTACCCATTTGGTTTTCATTACACGTAGTATCTAGGTTACTATACATTGTTAAGGGCAACCACTCCTTTACACCCTCAGAGGCTGAAACTAAATAGTCCACATAGCTTATAACACTCACTCACCCCACAATGAACAACAGACAGGTGATTGCCTCTTTTATTTTTCAAAGTTAAAGAGCTATAGCTTACCCTCATATGACAATGGAAGACACTGGCAATCACAGGAGTATCACCGCCACCTACTACAATGGCACAACCTATGCACGTCCTGCAATAAAGATGTCACCACCTTCAGCACATATGCTGGCATTCACAGGGTTACTTTTGACAACCCTAATTTTTATGGATAATTTCTCAGTAACAACAATCTTATTACTGGGCACCTCTTGAGTTTTTGAGAGCACATTCACCTGCTCACACTTCTTACTGACTGTGTTTAGCAGCCCCCTTTCTGCCACACCATGTGGAGATATTTCCTTTGAATTCCCTGTAACTATCTCCAAGGGAGAAGTCTCAACTTCTATCAGGGTCACTCCCACATCTTACACATCATCAAACACTGTGTGGCAGAAGTCAATGGAAAACACCTTCACAAATTTGATATCTGTTATAACAGCAGGGCAATCATCTTTATGGTTCTCCTGTTCATACACCACACTTGCCATGTCCACACTGGGCAATGCAATCACATTTTTGGAACCAACAGAAGAAGAACACAACTGGTTGTCACTAGTAACCACATTAGCTGCACCAGAAACTGTAGCAGTAGTACTACTCTCCAGGTTGCTACCAACCACTGCATACAGTCCCTGACAGAAGTTCTGTCACCTATCCATGTTGTGGAAAACAAAGCTTATAACCTAACTTAAAATTCATCCATTGGTTTTAGGAATGACTCATATGAAAGCTGAAACCCTCCCCAATGAGGTTTTTTTAACGAAAATAAATTTGCTTCACTGCTGAAATATTGATCATTTAAGGAACACAGAAAGATCAGATTTTGGCAAGACAAAAGTTTTCTCGCCTTGTCATATGCACCCAATCCTAGTTTACAGCCTCACCTGTGCTCACTTATTCAGTCATTTCTAAAACCAATGGATACATTTTAAGTCAGGTTACAAGCTTTGGTTTCCACAACATGGATAAGCGACAGAATTTCTGTCAGGGACTGTACACATCACCTGCACCACTTGTGCTATTATCATCCATAACCTCTAGGAAGGCACCAGAACTAATCCCCTCTACTGCTCTGGATGCAGTGTCTCTAACAATTACAAAGGATAATGTGGCACAGGCAAGTGAAACAGTGTTTCCGAACCTCTTTTCACCATGCTGTTTCACAGAGCCACAGCAAACTTCAGACTCACACTTCTTGATTAGGCTGTGGGGAGTTCTACAGCAGTGATCAGCTTTGATATTCTTAGCTGAACCTGTTAAAGTGACATGAGTGCAGAAGGTTTTTAAACAGTAATGCACAAGGCTACAGAACTCTAAAGGGTTAAATCTTGTCAGTAACATAAATAAACAAGCTCCTGTGCTGGAGATAAAACTCAGCATGGAGTGAATTGTCATGGTCGGACAGGGCAGCTGGAACAATGAGAGCAGAGAGAGGTGGTTGGCAACCTAGAAAAACTTAGATAGTTACATAGTTGGTAAGGCCGAAAAAAGACAGACTTCCATTTAGTTCAGACTATTGTCCTATAGTGTTGATCAAGAGGAAGTGCAAAACGCCCGAGGTATAAGCCAATTGTCCTCATTTTAGGGAAAAAATTCTTCCCGACTCCAGTCTGGCAATCAGTATACATCCCTGGATCAACGACCCTTCTCCAGAATCCTAGTCACTATAACTTGTGCAAACAAGCAGTAAATAAAATCTCCTCTATCTCCTATAGCAAAAGCAAAGCAAAATCAAAAAAGCAATGTAATGTTAATAATCTTTATTTACCTTTGCCTACATGATTAAAGTTAATCATTATAGTGAGAAAACCCCTTTAAGTTAGGACTATTGCCCATACAAAGCACAAAAGTGAGATTACCACTGTATGTGTAACAGTGTAGAAACTTTTCAAAGTCCGTATAAAGCATTTAATGATGACAAATCATTAAGAAATAATAAAGTGCTTCCTTGTTAAGGTAGCATCCTATATTTGTTAACTTATATGTATTACAATGTGTGTTTATGTAATAAACACCATCATTTTAGGAAAATAAATAAATTAAATGTTGCATATCATGTTGGTAAATACTGCTGCAAACACCAGACTGTGCTTGCAACTCACTTAAATATTTTATATGTTTTGCAATGTCTTCCTTAAAAATGCTATATTAAATAAATGTTGCGGAGCACGTGAAAAGGCAGATTATGGCAAAGGCTAAAAATTGCTTCAAAAATAAAAAAAACAAAGTAAAAAAGGTTTTATTGACTGGTATACTTTTGCTGGTATAAGTGTGAGGTTATTGAGAGGACAGTATCCACAGCATGCTTCATTAACCATCTTCACTTATTTTTTTCAGGCTCTAAATGATGCTGTTGAGATGGCTGAAGTCTTTCAGATTCACATGTAAACCAAATCATACTCAAAAACTTAATTTATAAAATCAAAGACGAAATAAGGACAGAGTGTTCAAAATGTGTTTTGTTCAGTTTGTTATTTTAAGTTTAAGATCAGGCATGGCTATAGAAGTTTAACATTTTACTCTCCAGATTACAAGCATTATTTTCCAATTGTATAGCCACATAGAAACATACAGAGGTCAAAATAATGCAACCAACAGTTATTTCTTAGGTACATAATAACAATACTTCATAATGTAAAATATGTGTTTCCTAACTTAGAATATTATTTTGTTTGTGAGCTAAAGGACATGTCATACTCATTGTAACAAATTTAATAAGAATCAGATACTGATAAAATTCATTAAAAGAGACCAAAATCCATAATGGTTAGAATGAATAATGACATCTTGCTTGTATAGTTCCAGGAAAAATATAGTGTGTAGAAAAATAATATAATAATTGAAATAAAAATATTAAAAGATAAAAGAGCAAGTTAACATTTAAATACATTTCAGTGGGAACTATCAACATGGGGGGAGGATTCATATACTTCTAGAATTTTTCTTTGAATGTTCCTATAGGGGGTCTCTCTTTTAACCATCCAATCATTTCCTTTTTGACCCCATTACTTTAGATCTAGTAGATAAAGACTATTACCAAATACAGTGCTGTCTAATTTTGATTCATTTCCGAGTAAGAGCAGTTTTTATCTCCTGCTTGTTTACAGAGGGTTTTCTAGGCTGCCAACTATCTCTCTCTGCTAAAGCAGCCCTGACCAGGATTGTGAGGTCACTCCCCACTGTGTCTTATCAACAACATGGAAGCTTGTTTATCTTTCTTACTGACAAACTATAACCCATTAGGGCATGTCCCCACGCCACGGGTTTGCGGACGGTCCGAAAACCGGCCGTAAGCGAACACACTGGGCGTCTATGGAAAACCCGTACAGCAGTCCTCACTGCACAGGTTTTCCGCCCGGCGGTTTTTCAAACCGCTTGCCGCCCGAAAAACATTGTGCTTGTTCATTCTTCCATCCGGTTTTCGGACAAAATATGAACATGTGAATGGGAAGAGGGAGGGCTTTTCTCCGTTCATCGCGGAGAAAAGCCGTCCCCCCCCCCACGGCCATGTGCACGGCACACAAACTGGACAAATACCGGTTCGATAAACCGAAAGGTATTTGTCCTCTGCCGTGTAAACGGGCCCTTAAAGCTCTGTAGCCATGTGTCTAGCTATTAAAAACCATCCATCACCAATGTTTCTCTAACAGGATAAACTAGGAATAGCAAAACTGAAATGACAGTCACTGCTGTAGAACTGCTCACAGCCTGAACTGTAAAGGGCCGTTCACACGGCTTATTTTGGGTACGGATTGCAGCCGTAATGCGCGCCGTACTGCGCTGCAATATGGTTGGAATCTGTCCCATCCATTACGGTAATCCACAGTTCTCATAGAGAACTATGGATTCTGTCTCTTCTACCCGCTCTGCGAATCCGCCGGGCGGGGAGAAAGTGACATCTTCATTATCCCGGTGGGATACGCGCCATAGATAATGAAAGTCTATGGGGCCTGCGTGCAGCGCCCCCACCCTTCCCCCGCCACGCCCCTTATTCAAGCCGGAATTGTGGGCGAAATCCGTCCCGCAATTACGGCTTGAATAAGCCGTGTGAACCGGCCCTAAGTGTGAACCTGAAGTAGGCTGTGAAGAACAGGCTCTGCGGAAAAGCCTGATGAGAAAATCTAACTTTTTAAATGATTTCCTCCAGTGCCTAGTGTTGTTGACCAGTCCTCTCCTGCTATCATCTTCTGTGTCTATGAAATAGTGTTCAATCTTAGACTTTCTTTCCACTACATTTTATTGACCAATCTGCTGTATGCACCAGTAAATTTCAAGCACCTGTGTAAAACAAATCCAGAGGCTTCCATTCACCAGAAGGAGACCAAAAAGATGTTCCTACAGTCTCAGTTTGGTGGTATGTCAGGGTTGCCATATTCATTCTATAAAATAATGCAGAATACTATTTCATCCATACAACACCATCCAGTAAAATCAAGTATACCGCCAACAAATATACATTCTTTAGCATTGTAGCCTATAAGTGACAGATTCCACAAAGTTGCATCAATTAGACATGAATAAAGAAGGTTTCTGTCTTACACTTCAACATGTAATGTGAAAAGAATCTTAACTTAATGCATTCTACAAACTGCAGTCTGAGTGTACCTGGTTGCTGGTTCAGATGTCAGCAGGTATATGAATGACAGGCTTTTTGGACAGAAATATAGAGTTAAATAGTATAACCAAGTCAAACTTGAAGGTACTGAGGTCATGCACACCACTGGGGCTAAATCCTATAGTTGAAACTCTAGATAATAAGCAGAGGAGAGCCATGGTGCTGCCATAACAATGAGTGCCTGCAGTTTTATCAAGCTGACATGCCTTTTTCTGGCTTGAGAAGCCTCTCAGTAGCTCGCATTGACCAGCAGGGCACAACACTTATTCCATCTTAATTTACTTGCTAACACACTAGATCACTACTTACTTCTCTGCACACGCCACCTGTTTTTAAGCCCTTAAACCAAACGCCTGAAAAGTACTTCATGACAACATATTTTTTTAGTTTTTGCCTCCTTGCGTTTCAACAGTTGTAATTTTTTTATTTTTTCAGTGACACAGTTTTATGAGGACTTGTTTTATTTGGGACAAGTTGTACTTTTTGGGGGAAGTTCACTTAGAAATTATTGCAGAATTTTTTTTTTCAATTTCTTTTACAACATTCACATTTCACAGTTAATAACTTGTTAGATTAATTCTACAGGTTATTACGGTCGCGTGGATACCTAATATGTGTAGGTTTTTTTGTGTATGTGTAAAGTTTGCAAATTTTTTATTAAATATTTATTATTTATTTTTCTACAGTTTGTTTTTTACTTTTTTTTAAAATCCTATAAGGGATAACTGTTTTACATTTATTTTTACACCTGATTGCTGGCTTCTTACACAGACAGCCGTAGGGCTACTCTGCTTACCCAGGGCTGACTGTGCAGCCATGCCCTAGGCTCTGTTGGGTCACCAGGAGTCCTATCACCAGACAGAGCAGGGGAAAGCCCTTTGATTATGCTGAAGTCACTAACCGCGACAATCAAAGGGTTAAGCACCGCGGAACGGAGCTTTCTGGAGTGGCAAACCCTGATGTCTGCAGTGATGTCAAAAGACGTCACTGCAAACGAACGACCTGTACTGCCCGAAGCCAAAAGACAGCGGGTGGTCGTTAAGGGGTTAAAGAGGACCTTTCACCTGGATAAAGTTATGTATTTCAATTTATAAATTGTTGACCTCATGAAATAACTATATTAAAGTAGAGCATTAGAATAATGAAGAAAAAAAAGGTTTGCAGGGTGCATGCATGTTATAAAAATTACTCAACTCACTGCAGAAAATGGGTCTAAACTTCCAGTTACAAAGTTTCAATCATGCCCCTGGAACATTCACATAATCCCTGGTGGCACTGTCAAAACATCTGATTAAAATCAGTGCTCTAAATTATATCTACTGTTCACATCAGTTAATGAAAATGTATACAAACAACTGTACACATTTTCTGTGTTGTGTATTCTGATTATGCTCATCTGTACACAGGATACATCTTGTAGAGTTTCTCCTTTTGTCCAAATAAAAAAAAAATCTGTTTTGTGTCTCTGATGTCAGAACCTCTTTTTATACTAGACCCAATTATTTTGTACCAACATTTAGGTGTGTAAGGATATGTTCACACGTTATTCAACAAGGATTCCTAGGTGTATTACATGTGTATTATACCATGAAATCCTGATTGAAAACTGAAAGAAAACTCTTCCCATTGACATTAAAGTAAAAACCGTGGTTATGTTTCACCATAACACCCTAAGTAGATGTAAGCTCTCACCCGGCAGGGCCCTCACACCTTGTTGTTCATTTGAAGTACTTTTAATGTGTAAGACTGTTTTGTTTACCCTGAATTTGTAAAGTGCTGCGGAATATGTTGGCGCTATAGAAATAAAGATTATTATTATTATTATTAAACCACTTTGTGGTTAAAACTGGATTTTTGACACATGGATTTTAAATCCTCAATGTGGTAAAAAAAAACCTTTTTCTGCTAAAAACCGCATGTGAGTTTACCATTAAAATCAATGATAAATTCAAATAGAAAACATATATTTTAACCGTCTGCAATAAACATGTTTTTTTTATGGAATCGGATCGGGGGTTTTTTGGTGGCGAGGCCCCGACGGGATCCACGCGGGATATCTGTTTGTGTTCAGTCGCATTAAAATCAATAGGAAGCCTTAAATGCTCATGCAATACTTGCCCAAACATTTTGTTGTATTCGAGTTGTGAGTGGATCTGTGCTAAAAAAACGCCTTGAGTTTTGTGATGCACTACAGATTCCACCCAAAATATCATACAGTACCCTCATAATTTCTTGTCATTGTACTTTTATACATCACCATGCTGCTGCTCATCATCACTAGTGGAATCCAACATATTGGACATGCACAACTAATTTTTTTGGCTTAAGAAGTAAAGAGTTTGGAGCACAAAAGTAAACAAAATTAGTGTGAAAGGACCCAAAATGGCAACTGGGAGGATGGGAAGTGACTACTGGGTGGACTTCTGAACATCACATGGTGTCCAGTGCACCAATAATCTGTATAGCACTCTTCAATTTGTTTTCTGACATCAATCCACCTGTAAAATCCATGTCTGAAATCCAAGTCCACATGCAATAATTATCTACATTTTGAAAAACACGACTGAAAACTTCATGAATGATGTGGTTTTCACAGCTGGAATACACATGGATTACATGAGGAGAACTACCTATGTTTTTACTTGCACTTGTGAATGTACCCTAATACTGCCATCAGTCCTACAGCTTTCTGCCCACAGCAAGGATGAAGTTTTTTTGTAACTGTTCCATAATAATGCCTGCTTCATGTGAGTCATTATGTTGCTTAACATTTTTTTCGTTTACCAAGTTCCCTGCACTCTTTATTTAACCATTAAGGCCCTCATGTATGAAAGCTGTCTAGATCTAAGACTTTCTTTGTTGCCCATGGTAACCAATCAGAGCTCCACTTTAATTTTTTCAGAGCACTATATGAAATGAAAGGGAAACTCTGATCGGTTGCTATGGGCAACAAAGGAAGTCTTAGACCTAGACATTTTTCATACATGAGGTCCTAATTGTCTATCATCTTCTCCAATCAGACTCACCTCTAAAGGGGACTGTGGGTGACATCTGTGAATTCACATGCACCATTTTTGTAATTTAGCGCCGACACACCAGTTTTAAATAGATATAGAGGTGTGTAAAGTACGACAGTATGAATGAAAGTGTTATGCGCCAAACTTTGCATTACAGTTTCACAAACTTTGGCGCATTAAAATGTGTCGTCAGGCACACAATGTGCCAAGTTTGGCCATAGGCCTTTACAAACATCTATGGAACTTGCAATGTACGGAAAAAAACGGCAAAGGCAAATTCATTCATAGTCATGTCACCCTATATATCTGAGCTAAAAGTTTTTATAGTCCACCAATTATAGTGGGATCATTGAACAATCTCTTAACATCACATGGTATTACAAATTTCACAAATTTGCCGGATCCTTTTGTTCTCAGGGAAGATAAATTGTGGCTTACTTGAAATGTGCACACATGCTCTACTGAGCCCACAATACATATTTGTTAGAATTGGCCAAATAACTTTAAGTCAATTCAATATTTGACCTACAGCTACTTCCAGTAAAAAGCCAGCTAAAGACTTGTTTTGTGCAATGGCCAACCTGTGAACTGTTTTCTTCAGGCCATCAGGCTACTTTTTACATGGGTTGTTCCCTGAAAAAAAAATATCTAAATCAATTCTCTCTCATAGGTAGGTACTTTAGTAATATATTTAGCATTTTCTGTGGGCTTCCTACCATAGATGTAACTTTGGTTCAAAAAATGGGAAGTGGGGGAGGGGGGGGACAATATTCCCTCTCCTCCCTTTCCCTTCCTGCCCTCCTCTCCCTTGCATTGAAGCGGACCCCTCTAACCTAGCTATGAGGTCTGGTGCAATCCGTAAGGTTATGAGTGGCTCTTGCAGGGCCGGCGTAAAGGCAGTACAGGGGGTAAAAGCGCTGCACTTATAATACTCACTGCTGAGAGGGGGCACATGCTCCTGGTCACAGCTAGGCTCTGTTACATTCAAATACCAGCTTTTTACACTTATGTCTCCTGCGCTCTGTGACTGGAGCATTCCGGGCCCTCCTCTCTCTGTCTGTGGGCAGGACGATTAATTAAATCAGTGAGGCCCCACCAGTCCTGCATTCCGCCGTTGGCCAGTACAGCAGCAAGCGGCGCGGCCAGGACAGAGAAAGGAGGGCTCGGCTCCGGTTACGGATAGCTCAGGAATGTTAAGTGTAAAAGCCTGTATGTCAATGTATTGAGTTTACCTGTAACCAGAAGAGTGGGGGGCCTTCTCCTCTCCCCAGCCCTGCAGTCATGTGTGGGGGCCACCCATCTCTCTGTAGCCATGTGTGTGGGGAGCCCTTCTCTCTGCAGCCCTGAAGCCATGTGTGGGGTGCCCTCTCCTCTCCCCAGCCCTGCAGCCTTGTGTGGGGGGGCCCCTTCCTCTCTGCAGCCATGTGTGGGGGGCCCCCTCCTCTCTGCAGCCATGTGTGTGGGTGCTCCCTCCTCTCTGAAGCCATGTGTGTGGGTGCTCTTTCCTCTCTGAAGCCATGTGTGGGGGGCCCCCTCCGCTCCCCCCCCTGGGGCCTTGTTTTCCCTCCCTCCAGCCGGTGATTTGGTTATTACCCACCTGGCTCCCCTCCCCAAAGGCCCCTTTGGCGGCCCGGCAAAACCACCCACTGACGTTGGCTTCCTACCCCCTTTTCCGGCTACCTACCTGGTCCCCGGGACAAACCTGCTATCCACCCTCCCCGGTACCAAACCAAACCTATCTACAAGAGTTACACTTACCTGCCCACTACCTGGCTACCTACCTACAGGAGCTCATCCCCTCCCTAGGGGGGGGGGGGGGTTTAAATAATCTAACTACCAGGCACCAAGGGAGTATTTTTTGGGGGCCCACTATGGGTGGGGAGTTTTTTACCTAGGGATTTGGGGCCACGGGTTTAGGGAAGATGATAAAAAGAAGTGAAAAAGTCTGGGTTTGTTTGTGTGGTGAATTCTGCAGGGTGGGTCATGGCCTGGAAAAGTATATTGGGGTTTGGAGCGGATGGGGAAAAAAAGGGGAAACAAAAACGATTCATCGGGACAAGACTTTAAAACTTTTGAGTCACTAAATGTAACCGGTGTGTACACTTGTATCTCCCACTATATGGTCACTTTTTATAGCAGAATTTTGGGTTATTGTAATAAAATTATTTTCGTGCCCAGTGTTTGAAAATTATTGATCTTGGTTACTGGTTTGATAAAGTTCGACGATAGGGGTGATCATGTTTTTTTTCGGGCCCCGGCCACAATACGTTTAAAAACTGGGTGTTGAAAATTTCCAAAAAGGGTTTTTAAATCCAAAAACAAGGGTTTGCTGTTGTTTTTTTCCGGGGGGTTTGGGGCAAGGGGAGTTGCGGGGGGGTGAGGCGATGGAGTTTTTTTTGGGGCGGGGTTTTTGGCGGGGCCCCCAAAAGCTTCGTTTTGGGGGCCCTTAAAAATTTCTTTTTGGGCCCGGCCCCTTGGGCTCTCATGCCACGTTTCCCTGCAGGGTTTTAAAAATGTATGGGTTAAGTAGAAATTCAATAAAATCAGTTCGGATGGGGGGTCGGGGGCCCCCAAGGGGGGGTTTGATCTTGGGGGGCCCACCCTACTGTACTTTGAAAAATATTCCCGGCCTCTGGAAAAAACGCGACCTTTTTTAAACAAAAATACGTGTGCAAAAAAGGAAGTGAAATTGTTTTATCCCCAATGTATTTCAACATTTGTCAGCCCAACATTTCATAGCCCAAGGTTTTAAGTTTTCCCATCCTTACCCCCCACCCCCCAATAAAATTACCCCCCCCACCCAATAAAATTTTCCCCCCTCCCCACTTTAAAATTTCCCCCCCTCCCCCACAACAAAAATCCCCCTCCCCCACTTTAAAATTATCCCCCTCCCCCCCACATAAAATATCCCCTCCCCCCCAACTTTCAATATCCCCCTCCCCCCACTTACAATTTCCCCTCCCCCCACCTTAAATATCCCCCTCCACCCACATTAAAATTTTTCCTCCTCCACCCACATAAAATTTTTCCCCTTCCACCCACATACAATTTTCCCCTCCACCCAAATAAAATTATCCCCTCCACCCACACAAATACCCCCCTCCCCCCACACAAAATATCCTCCTCCACCCCTTTCAAAAAATCCCCCTCCACCAACTACCAATATCCCCTCCACCCCTTTACAAAATCCCCCTCCAACCCCCCAAAAATTACAATTTTCCCCCTTCCCCCCACTTAAAAATTATCCCCCTCCCCCACATAAATACCCCCCTCCAACCCCCATACACTATCTCCCTCCCCCAAAATTACACTATTTCCCTCCCCCCAAAATACACTATCTCCCCCCAACACACATACCACAAATCCCCCTCCCCCCACAAAACACTATCCCCCCACCCACATACCCCTTTTTCCCCCCCCAAACCCACTTTAACCTATCCCCCCCCCCATACAATATCCCCCTCCACCCAAGAAAAATTCCCCCCCAAAAAACGGAAATACCCCCCTCCACCACGGGCAATTTCCCCCCCCCCCAAACCAGACAATTTTCCCCCTCCCCCCCAAAATTTAAATACCCCCCCCAAACCCACTTTCAATATCCCCCTCCACCCCAATAAATATCCCCTCCCCCCAAATTACAATATCCCCCTCCACCCACATAAAATTTACCCTCTCCACCCACATACACTATCCCCCCCGCCCACATACCCCTATCCCCCCACATCCCACTTACCCGCATCCCACTCCACCACATCCCACTACCCTCCTCCACCCACATATTTTTCCCCCTTTCCACCCCCATACACTATCCCCCCCCACCCCCATACAATATCCCCCCTCAACTTTTCCCCTTTGGTACGCCCCTTTCACCCTTCTTCTAAATAAACACCAGCAAGAAAAGAAAGTCAAAACCCCTATAAAGGGTCGGGGGTTTTCCCCCTCACTCTTACAATGGGGGGACACTTTGGATCTGCCACAAATACTAATCCCAAATTAAAACCCTAAACATTGTTTATATGGAGACACTTAGAGGTCGGGAACAAGCTCGGGGTCCATCACTTTACAGAAAAATACAGCACTGACCCAAATTTTATAAAAGTAAAAAACCCCTGACATCGGGGGATCCCCGGGGGGACGTCCTATCCGAGGAGTCGTTTTATTCTCTTGAGCTTCCCTTATTCCCTTTTCCTCTGCATCCGTTCCACCCCCGCCATGATGACTTGCCCCGGGCCAAATCATCCCTCCCGAAATTACACCAAATATTTAGAATCCCCAAATTTTTCCAGACCCTTTACCTTTTCCCCCCCTTTGTACAAATACCCAGGGGGGGGGTTGGGGGGCGGGTACAACCCAAAAACTTAGGGGCCCCTAGAACCTAAGGGGTTTGGGAAAGGGGGGGGAAAGGACTAACCCTGGAGATAATGCTACAATTTGGGCTGCTGCCCTCTAAATTTATATTACCAGGTAGGTGGGCAAGACCCTGGGTTTAGGTAGGCAAATGGGCAAGACCCCAGGTAACTAGAAAGGCCTATTTTTTTTAGGTAGACTTCCCCTGGATAAGTTGGAAGCCCGGGGCCCCAGGTTTGGTGGGTGGCTACCTAGCCACGGGTGGGTAAATTTAAAAAGCCCCCATTTTGATAAGCAGGCCCCCCCGTTAGGGAAGTTGATAGGGGTTAAATTAGGTTGGTGGACCCCCGTTAGGTAGGGGCCCGTAGGTAGTTAGGGGCCCCTTTATATAGGCCCCAAAACCCGTTAGGGACCCCCCTTTGGTTTGTATACCCGGCGTTTTTGCCTCCTTTAGGTTGCTTAAAGCAGGGGTTCCCTCAGGTTGTATACAGGCAGTTTAAAGGGGGCCCCCTTTAGGTTGTATAAAAGGCAGTTAAGGGGGGGCTCTTTTAGGTAGTATACGGTAGTTGGGGCTTCCCCTTTTGCAAGTGTGTAGGTAGTCAGGGGCCCCCTTTTGGTAGCCAGGGGCCCCCTTTTTTTAGTCAGGGCCCCCTTTACGTAGGGCCCGGGGGGTCCTTTTCGTTGCCAGGGCCCCCTTTGTTAGTCGGGGCCCCCCTTTTTGTAGTCAGGGCCCCCCTTTGCTAGTCAGGCCCCCCTTGGTTTAGTCAGGCCCCCCCCTTTTTGTAAATTTAGGGCCCCCTTTGTTAGCCCGGGCCCCCCTTTTTTTACCAGGGCCCCCCCTTTTGTTAGCCAGGGGGGGCCCCTTTTGAAAAGCCAAAGGGCCCCCCTTTTTTGTTAAACCAGGGCCCCCCTTTTAAAAAAATTTGCCAGGGCCCCCCTTTAGAGTAGCCAGGGGCCCCCCCTTTTGAAATCAAGGCCCCCCTTTTTGAGTAGCCAGGGCCCCCCCTTTTGAGTAGCCAGGGCCCCCCTCCCGGGAGCCCCGGGGCCCCCCCTTTAGAGTAGTCAGGGGCCCCCCTTACGTGCCAGGGCCCCCCTTTAGAGTAGGCCCGGGGCCCCCCCCTTTGTAGTCGGGCCCCCCAGGGAGCCAGGGCCCCCCTTTTTTAGTCGGGCCCCCCCCTTTTTTATTTAGGGGCCCCCCCTTTTTGTAGGGCAGGGCCCCCCTTAGTTAGCCAGGGCCCCCCCCCTTTTTTAGCCAGGGCCCCCCCCTTTTGTTAGCCTTGGGCCCCCCCTTTTTTAAAAAAAGGGCCCCCCCTTTTCGTTGCCAGGGCCCCCTTAGGTAGCCGGGACCCCCTAGTTAGTCAGGGCCCCCCCTTTTTGTAGTCAGGGCCCCCCCTTTTTTTGTAGGGCAGGGCCCCTCTTTATGTAGTCAGGGCCCCCTTAGTTAGCCGGGCCCCCTTTTTTTAGCCAGGGCCCACTTTTGTTAGCCCCGGGGGGCCCCTTTAGAAAAAACCAGGGCCCCTTTACAGTAGCCAGGGGCCCCCCTTTGAGAGAAGCCAAGGCCCCCCTTTAGAGAAGCCAGGGGGCCCCCCTTTAGAGTAGCCAGGGCCCCCCCCTTTTGTTTAGCCAGGGGCCCCCCTTTAGAGTAGGGCCCGGGCCCCCCTTTAGCGTAGCCCAGGGGCCCCCTTTTGGTAGTTTAGGGCCCCCCTTTTGAGTAGGGCAGGGGGGCCCCCCCCCAGTTAGCCAGGGGCCCCCCCTTTTGCGTTTGCCAGGGGCCCCTTTTTTGCGTAGTCAGGGCCCCCCCCCCTTTGAGTGTCAGGGGCCCCCCCCAGTTAGCCCGGGGCCCTTTGAAATTCAGGGCCCCTTTTAAGTAGGGTTTTAAAAAAAAAAACAACCCAACCCGGGCCCCCTTACCTTTGGGTCCGGGGTCCTGCCCGGTCCCGGCCGGGTCCGGGCCGCCGGCCCTTCCGTTTCCCGCTTTGGCGGCGCGGGGGTTTTGACTCACCGCGCGCCAAAGTCACTAGTAGGGGCCGGGCCCGGGGGCTGAAGCAAACCGTTCAGCCTGCCCGGGGGGGAGCCCGGGAGCGCAGCGCTATTGGGGCTGCGCTCCCTGAAAACCCGCAGCCCCCGGGGGGTCTTCTGGGCCCCTCGGGGGCGTCCGGTCTCCCGGGCGTCCAGGGGACCCGGGATGGCCGGGGGACGGGCCCCAGGGAAGCGGCCCCTGCCCCGGGGACGCCCGCGGCTCGGGGGGGGGCCCCCGGGGATTCCCCGGTCCCCCCGGGGGCCCCGTCCCTGAGCCTTGGGAAAAGAAGTGAAACGTTTAGACCCAAAATATTTTAGATTTTCCAAATTTTACAGGGAGGGTGCCGCCACATTCTATGATGAAATTTTTAAAGGGTATGGTTTACAGGGGTTATTTGCAGGGGGTTTTTAGCCCCCCTTTATGCCCTGTTTGGACGGGGGGGGGGGGGGGGGGGCCGGCACCTGGCCGGGCCCATGACATTTATTCCAAACGGCGCGTATTGCCCCTTGTAAATTTAATGTCACTTATTTGAGGGGGGGGGAGGGAGACGGGAATCCTAGTTCCCCTATGAGGGAAATTTGGGGGTTACCGTTTAAAGACTGGGACGTATTCCAGCCGTAATTTTTCGCCCCCTCCGGCCCCGTAATTAGGGACTGAAATACATCCCATTTTAAGCCGTAAAGAACATTTGCCTCTATTTCATAGTATATGAAAAAAAAAAATTATTTCAATTGATGTAAAACATTTTTTAGTCAATGGGGTTTTTCAGGGTATCTGAAAGAAGGCGGGTTGTTCCCGTGAAATGCCCTTATTTGCTGTTATAAATAAATATCTAGATTAAATTTAAATAAACCATTGGGCCCCCAATTCTTTCCAGCGCTCTAGTCCCTTTAAATTTTTTTCCCTTTGTTCTAGGGCTGGAAATTTGACCTTTCCCCCGGGGTTTTTTCCAAACTAAAACTCCTTCTTTTTTGTTACCCAAGGTATGGGGTTTACACAGCGTATAGCAGAGGAAAGATGTGTGTTTGGGTTTTATGCTGGGGGTTTTAGAAGTAAGCGCTGGCCCGTCCATTCCTTTCCCAAAATGCTTTTCAGGGGGGGGCCCCATTCCCTTTATTTTTACCCTTGGGTACAGGGAAGTTGGGAGGGAAAGAAATGACAGCCACTTCTCTCTCCCAGATGCAAATTCATATAAAGGGAAAAAGGGCTTTTAATTAAAATCTCTCCAATGGAAACTGTGAATTACCATAGTTACAGTCCGTATTTCGGGGCATCTTGCAGCACAATTACGCCCTTAAGTATGGACCACAAAGACGCCGCGTGAACATATCCTTCTACGCACACCGGACACATGTAAACACACACACATTATATATTTACACTAGACATATGGCTGTACATACAGTATACACACATCTCACCTATACAGTGCATACCATACTCACATTCACACACAATGCCTAGAACCCTTGTCCCCCTCCTTACCTGTCTCCTGTAGTCTGGTTCAGTTGGGAGCTTCTTCCTCACACTACAGTGAGTCAGGGGGCCACTGATTCATTCGGTGGGAGATTCTCTTCTTCTCTGATGAGGGCTGAGCATAGGGGAAGTGGTATATGAGGTGAGGTAAAGATACCTCTACAGCTCCAGAGTGTGCTGGACTGTGAGCAGTGTTCTGATTGGTGAAGCAGCCCCTGCTGACTCCTGCTCTCATGCTGCACTGACACTTGAGGCTGCTACCTACTCTGTCCCCCCAAGATGCACAGAAATATAGAAGGCAAAGGGTTAACTTCTTCCTCCTCTGTGCTTCACCCTCCTCCACTTACCATACTCTCATGCTTTCATATGGATTATTTTTTATTGGAGCGGCTAAAAAGTGGGGGAACCGTCCCCCACCCAGAAAAAAGTGAGAGGGCCAGTCTCCTTTGTCCCCACCAAGAATATACCTATGCTTCCTATAGTCTAACGTCATCTGTTTTATAAGAGATGATAGAGGGTTCTGTGCATTTTAGACACACGGGAAACCGTTGTGCATCAATCCCAGATAATTGGATGACCAAGTCAGGGCAGCCTTTAAAGCTATACTTCTTTGATCCTGACTCTCAAGGTTTTCAGCATGAGGTAGAAGACAAAAGGCAAGCACTGAGACTAAAGTTGAGAGAAAGATCAACAAAACACTTGGAACTTGTAGTTTTAGGGAATGTTCACACACCGTTTTTTGAAGTGTAAATTTGCGCATCAAAATCAGCTTCCAAAAACGCCTGATTAGAGGTGCATTTTGAAGCGTAATTTGAAAAATCCTATCCCGATTGTTTCCTATGGCAATTTTATGAGCGAAAAACACCTCAAGAATTGACATGTGACTTATTCTTACAGTCGTAATTGTGTCCAAAAAAACGCTCACAATTACACTTGTGAAATACGCTTCATGTGAACAACAGGGTGTATTTTACATTATATTCAATGAAGAAAGATTTGCCAGAAAATAACTTAAAAATGTATCTTGGCAGGAGCCTTATGTCACTATCATTAAGCTATAAGCACAGCCAATATTTCTGCAACATTTGAGTCCAAATGCTATGTAGACCTATGTTGCGCTGTTGAGTGTATTGTGCAGCATTAGTTCTATGTCCAGGGGTATGTGACTTGTCCATAGAAACAAGCATTTTGTACTTTCTCTGTCAGCCTCGTTATTCTGTTTCAGTTGTAAACTACCCTGCTCTCCATTAACCCCTGAAGGATGCAGCCAGACTGACCTGATGAAGCAGAGCCTGCGAGCTATAACGAAACGCTTTGTCTGTGTTTATTAAATACCTTATTAAAACTGACACATAAATTTGGGTAACTCCAGTGTCTGTTTTATGTTATAAAACATTTATATCCGTTGCTCTTGAAGCGCTTTTTGTCCATAGTTTCGAGTTACCGAAGAGGCATGGGGGTGTGTGATGAAGAGAATACAGATACGA
>JAODAL010049719.1:0-27962 GCA_025379985.1 Phyllomedusa bahiana | reverse complement strand
CCGAATTAAACCCCCCGGGCGTTAGCAGCCGCTACTAGGCCTTGCATCCTGAGGTCGCAAAAGCCCCCTTGACAAATAAGAAGACACCGGTATTGGAAATGACACACGGTAGCAGGCAGGGGTGCCAACAGGGCAGTACTCCTGTCAGGGGCCCGAATCAAAAAGGGGCCCATTGATATGTTAAATAATAGGAACTAGTAATGGATTTGATTTAGCTACATGGGGCCTTGAAACAGTTAATAGATGACTGATGGCATCCCTGGCTACCAGTGCACCTCCTATAACTATGGGCTTGCCAGCTGAACCTCCATGTTCCCTCTTGGGATGCTCTTGCTGCCACCACATATATCACATGTTCGTGGGCTCAGGTGCAACAAGTGAAACTGGGCTCCTGCCAGTTACCATGTGCAATTTCCAATACTGGTGTCTTCTTATGTGTCAAAGGAGCCCGGTAGCAGCTGCTACCACTGAACCTCCTATAGCTACACTGTCTTCATATTTTCAGTTACCCATTGAAAGGAATGCATTATTTTAGCCTCTCAATTTTTTTCTATGACTTTTAGAGCCAAATTTTCTTCACTAAGTTGATTCACATATCCAGTTCACTCTCCTGGATGTTTATTCCAGCTTCTCCTCACCTGTATAGGTATAAAAATTAACCTGATCTACTCCCACCGACTTTAACTTAATTTTTTTTTTTTTTTTTTAAATATTGTGTGTTCATTTTTGCCTCAATTTTTAGTATATTTTTCTCTTTAATTAAATTTGTGGTAAATATTAAAAAATGCATAGTAATCTTCAAGGGTGACCACGCTTAGCCACCAGAGGGAGCACATTCAAGAAAAAAAAAATTGGTTCATGTAAAAAGAGCATGTAACACAGCCTGCTGTAAATGTGGGATGGTCTGGTGGTGACCTCACAAGCCTTCCCCTCCGCTGTGTGCATAAGGAGGAGGATGCTGATTGCAGATTCCAAATCACCATTTTGTTGGTGACTGAGGACACCATACAGAGCTGCTGTGTATCCATAGCTGAAAAAGGAATATCCAGAGTGAAATTGTGATTAAATTTAGGGTCTGTTCACACGGCGTCTTTGACTCCGTCTAACATACGCTTTTCGATACAAGTTTGGATCTGTCTGTCAGTCCCCAAGCAGATCCAAACACGTATCAAATAAATAGCAGTGTGTTTTACATAGCAGTTTATTAGAAACACGCATCAACTTTTATACGAGTGATTGGCGATACGCGTCTCACTGCATTTTTCACATCTGTTCCAGGAATTGTCATTTCAATTCTTGGTCCGAAAGACGCAGCAGGAGTCCTAAAATAACCTATAGGGTGCGATCCTGCTGCAGCCAAAATGGATCCAAACACTCAGCTGAATTTTGAATCCGAAAGACGCTGCGTTTTAGGATGCGCTTTTCGGACCCAACACGGACCCAAAGACTCCGTGTACACATACCCTTACTCTATTTCACTATGGATATGCAGAAGTAACGCCACAGTATATGTCTGCATCCCTGCTCACAGGTATCTACAGGTGGCCAACTTCCACATATCTTATGACCGATTTACACGACAGGAGGAACAAAAGAGGAACAATGTATATCAGAGGGGAATGATGTGAACGACAGGAGGAACTAAAAAGGAACAATGTATATTTGAGGGGAATGATGTATACGACAGGTGGAACTAAAGAGGAATGATGTATATCAGAGGAGGACGATGTATACGACAGGAGGAACATAAGAGGAACAATGTATATCAGAGGGGAATGATGTATACGACAGGATGAACTAAAGAGGAACAATGTATATCAGAGGGCAATGATGAGGACGAAAAATATGGACCCGGCGCTCAATTCCAGAAGGAAAAAAAAAACCCTCGTGATTAGCGAGGATATGGTTTTAAATAAAGGTTTTTTATTCCATTAAAAATGAAAAGAACTTACCCTTTATCCATATATAAAACACACACATTATAACGCGTTTCGCACCATCAGGCGCTCTTCAGATAAAAATGAGTACAGCAAAGAAGAACAGGGAAACAACCCTAATTATAAGCAGAGTTAGCAAGATTAGGAAAAATCCAGAAACCAATCACTAAAACAGTTACATATACAACAAAAGGAGAAAGCAACCAATCCCTATAATGGCAGGACAAATTTAAGAAAGAAGAATAGTGAGTGGTCTAAAAGTGTGGAAATTTGACTGGCCAATAAGGAAATAGCTAGTTTGTGCAATATAAGTCATGGACATCCCTCAAGCCAATCACGACGAGAAAACCTAGTTCCTTAGGAAATAATGGAGCTAAGGTGATTGTAAGAAAAAAGGGAGGGAAAAAAGGGCGGGGGAAAAAAAAAAGAGAGGAAAATGAAATGGGTCGTCAGATTTTTTTTTTTTTATGTTGCTAGTACTCTAATAAAATTTGTAATTGTTACCCATCCATTTCTGTTATCCTTCTTATTAAAAAAAAAAACACCAAAAAAAACCCCAAATAGTCCCATAATACATTTATCATAAAAATTTAGTAATTAGAATGGGCGAAATATTTCCCGAAATTCGTTTCGGTTCCACTTCCGCGCGAATTTGGCTCGCAAAAAAAATAACTTCGTCCGAATAACCTTCGGCACGGAATCACGTTAAAAAACAGCTATTCTCCAGGCTGACAGAGTCTGCAGGTGCTGTAGAATGTTGTGCCATGACTTAAATATGCAGGAGGGAAGCCTTGGTTTGGACTTCATACTATGATGTGTTTTTAAGTAATGGACACGCACATGGAACCTGCTAGGTCATGCTCTTAAAATCTGCTCACAATATAATTCCTGTGCACTTAAGAGGGGCAAAACTGACCACAAACTGAAGCGGGAAAAATGTTGCCTGATAAAGTCCATGCCAGAGAAACTCGGAAAAAACAACAAAGCCTAAGCTCAGGAGGGGCAACATTAGTTGACAGAGTGTGGAGGTGACCGGCGGCAGCCACACAGCATGAGGTCAGACAGTGGCAACACCCATGACATATCTGGATGTGGCAAAAACAGGAATAGGTCACAGAGGTGGCACAATGACACAGTGTGGAGGTCACGGCTCAGCAGCATGAGCTCAGACAGTGCACCAATACACAGGGTGTAGGTTACGGGCAGCACCACATTCAGCAGCATGATTGTGTATGTCACAGCATCAGCCTCACAGCAGCACATGAGGTCAACATTGGCCCACAATGACAATCAGTGTGTGGCGTCCAACGGCAGCAGCCACAGCAATTCAGCATGAAGGTCAGACAGTGGCACAATGACACAGTGTGGAGGTCACGGCAGAGTCCACAGTCATCAGCAATGAGGCAGGCAGTGGCACACTGACATTCTGGAGGTGGCAAAAACAGTAGTAGGTGCCAAGATGGGACAATGACACAGAGTGGAGGTACACGGCCGCACCACAGCAGCAGCATTAGGTCAACAGTGGCACAATGACACTTAGGAGGAGGTCACGTGTCAAGCAGCCACAGAAGCAGCATGAGGTCAGACAGTGGCACAAAGAACACCGTGTGGAAGGTCCACGGCAGCAGCCCACAGCATCACATGAGGTCAATTCAGTGGCACAAATGACATCTGGAGGTGGCAAAAGCAGGAGTAGGCCATAGGTGGGACAATGTACCACAGTGTGGGATGTTCAACGGCAACAGCCACAGCAGCAGCATGAAAGTCAGACAGTGGCCCAAATGACCAACGCAGTGTGGAAGTCACGGCAACGCATCCATCAGAAGCATGAGGTCATGCAGCTGGAAACACATGACAGTTCTGAGTGGTGCAAAAAACAGGAATAGTCCAACAGAGAGGGACAAATGACACAGTGTGGAAGGTCAGACGGCAGCACCACAAGCAGCAGCATGAGGTCAGATCAGTGGCAACAATGATACAGTGGAGGAGGGGTTCAACGGCAGCAGCCACAGGCATCAGCAACGAGGTCCAACATGCACAATGAAAAACATTGTGGGAGGTCACGGCAAAAGCAGCCACATCAAACATGAGGTCAGGCAGTGGCCCAATTGCATTCTGGAGTTGGCAAAAACCAGGAGTAGTCCACAGAGTGGGACAATGGACACAGTGTGGAGGTCACGGCAGCAACCACAGCACAGCATGAGGTCAACAGTGGCAACATATGACCGAGTGTTTAGGTCGACCGGCATCACAGCAGCAGGAGGTCAGACAGGGCACAATGACAGAGTGTGTATGTCACAGGCAGCACCAAGCAGCACCATTAGGTCCAGACAGTGGCACAATGACACAGTGTGTAGGTCAAGGCAGCAGCAAGCCAGCAGCAGCAGCATGAGGTCAGAGCCAGAGTCACAATGACACAGAGAGGAGGTCACCGAGCAAAGCTGCCACAGCAGGAAGCATGAGGCAGGCAGTGGCACACAGACAATCTGGATGGTGGCAAAAACAGAGTAGGCCACAGAGTGGGACAATGATCAAGCAGTGGTGGAGGATCACGGCAGCACCACAGCAGCAAGCATGAGTCAGATCAGTGGCACAAAGGGGACCACATGTGGAGGTCATCGGCACACCACAGAAGCACATGAGGTCCAGACAGTGGCACAGAATGACGACAGTGTGGAGGTCACGGCAGAAGCCAACAGTCAGCAACATGAGGTCAGCAGTGGCACAATGACAGTTCTGTAGGTGGCAAAAACAGGAGTAGCCTAAAAAAAAAATTAATAGAGTGGGAACAATGACACCAGTGTGGTAGGTCACGCAGGCACCCACAGCAGCAGCATGAGGATCAGACAGTGGGCATCAATGAACACCTGTGTGGAGGTCACGGCAGCAGCATGCATTGAATACAGGAACGAGTGGCACCAATGCCATTCTGGAGGTGGCAAAAACAGGAGTACCACAGAGTGGGACAATGACACAGTGGTGGAGGTCACGCAGCAGCCACACAGCAGCATGAGGTCGACAGTGGCACAATGACTCTGTGTAGGACATCACGGGCAGCCAGCACATGAGGTCAGACAGTGTCCACAACATACAGAGGTAACTGGTCACTGCATCACCCCACAGCAGCAGCATGAGGTCATGACATGGCACAATGACAGAGTGTGTATGTCACAGCAACAGCCACACAGCAGCAAGAAGGTCAGACCAGGTGGCACAAGACAACTGGATGTGGCAAAAACAGGAGTAGGCCCCAGAGTGGGACAAAAGACACAGTGGTGGAGGACACAGCATCATCCTCAGCAGCGACATGAGGTCAACAGTGGCACAGAGACACATGTGGAGGACACGGCCATCAGCCCAAGCAGCAGCCAGAGTCAGCACAGTGCACAATGACAAGTGTTTATGTCACAGCAAACTGCCACAGCAGCAGCAAAGGGTCAGACAGTGGCACAATGATAAACAGTGTGTTGGTCTACGGCAGCACCACAGAGCAGCCATGAGGTTCATGGCAGCATCCACAGCAGCAGCATGGAGGTCTGGCAGTGGCAAAATGACATACTGAAGGTGGCAAAAACAGGAGTAGGCCACAGAGTGGGACAATGACAAAGTGTGGAAGGTCACGACAGCAGCCACAGCAGCAGCAAGAGGTTCAGGGCAGTGGCACAAAACACATTCTGGAGGAGGCAAAAACAGATACCACAGAGAGGGACAAATGACACAGTGTTGGAGGACACGGCCAGCAGCCAACAGCACAGTATAGTCATACAGTGGCACAATGACACACGTGTGGCGGTCACGGTCAGCATCCAAGCAGGCAGCATAGGTCAGGCCTGGTCACATATGACATTCCCTGGAGTGGCAAAAACAGTATTAGGCCACAAGATGGGAAAATGAACTACAGTGTGAGGTCACGGCAGGCAGCCACAGCAGCAGCATGAGGTCAGACATGCACAATGACACAGTGTGGAAGACACGGCGCAGCCACAGAAGCAGCATGAGGTCAGAACAGTGGCACAGACACAGTGTGGAGGTCACGGCAGAGGCCACAGAATGCACTATGAGGTATGCAGTGGGCACAATGACATTCTGGAGGTTGGCAAAAACAGAAGTAGGCCACAAAGAGTGGGACCATGACCACAGTGTGGAGGTTCAACGGCAGCAGCCACGCAGCAGTATGAGGACAGACAGTGGCTACAATGACACAGTGTGGAGGTCACGCAGCAGCAACAGCAGCAGGCATGAGGTCAGGCAGTTGGCACAATGACATCTAGAGGCAAAAACAGAGTATAGCCACAGAGTGGACAATGACACAGTGTGGAGTCACGGCAGCAGCCATAGCAGGCACATGAGGTCAGGCGCAAGGCACAATAACACAGTGTTGGGAGGTCCACGGCAGCAGCCAAGCAGCAGCATGAGTTCAACAGTGGCACAATGACACAGTTGGAAGGTCCCGGCAGCAGCCCACACAGCTCATAGGTCAGGCATGGCACAATGACATTCTGGAGTGCAACAACAGGATTAGGGCCACAGAGTGGTGAACAACTGACACAGTGTGAGGTCCACGGCAGCACCACAGCACAGCATGAAGGTCAGACAGTGCACAATGAAACAGTGTGTAGTCACGGCAAGCAAGCCACAGCAGCAGCGATGAGGTCAGCATTGGCACAATGACATATCTGATGTGGCAAAAACTAGGAATAGGGCCACAGAGTTGGGAGACAGTGACACAGTGTGGAGGAACACGCACAGCCACAGCAGCAGCATGAGAGTCAGACCAGTGGCAAAATGACACGTTGGAGGAGTCTACGGCAGCAGCAAGCGATTTCAGGTGACAGTGGCAACAATGACCCTTGTGGAGGTCACGGCAGCAGCCACACAAGCAAGCATAGGTCCGGCAGTGGCACAATGACATTCTGGAGGTGGCCAAAACAGGAGTAGGCCACAGATGGACAATGACACAGTTGTGGAGGTCACGGATCAGCCACAGCAGCAGCATGAGGTCCAACGAAAGAGCACAATGTTCAGAGTGTGTAGTCACAGGCAGCACCAGAAAACAGCAGCAGCATGATGTCAGACAGTGCAACAAAAAGGGGGGACACAGTTGGTTAGGTTCCACGGCAGTAGCCACAGCAGCAGCATGAGGTCAGAACAGTGGCCCCACGATGACACAGTGTGAGGTCACGCAGCGGCCCACAAGCCAGAAGCATAGAGGTCAGCCAGTGGCACATAATGACATTCTGGAGGTGGCAAAAAACAGGAGTAGTGCCAGCAGAGTGGACAATGAACACAGTGTGAAGTCACGGCAGCAGCCACAGCAGCAGCAATGAGGTCAGACCAGGCACAATGACACAGTGTGAGGTCACGGCAGCAGCCACAGAAGCACATAGGTCAACAGTGGCACAAATGACACAGTGTGGAGGTCACGGTCAGCAGTCCATAGCAGCAGCATGAGTCAGGCAGTTGGCACAATGACATTTCTGGAAGGCAAAAACAGGAGTAGACCATAGATGGGACAATTGACACATTTGGAGGTCACGCGCAGCAGCCACAGCAGCACATGATGTCCAACAGTGGCACAATGACACAGTGTGCGAGGTCACGGCAGCAGCCACAGCACAGCATCAGGTCTGCAGTGGCACAATGACATCTGTAGGTGGCAAAAACAGGAATAGGCCACAGAGTGGGACAATGACATCAGTGTAGGGAGGTCCCGGCCGCAGCCACAGCAGCAGCAGAGTCAGACAGTGCACAATTAACTACAGTGTGGAGGTCACTCGCAGCAGCAGCATGAGGTCAGACAGTGGCACCAAACGACATTCCAGGAGTTGGCATAAACAGGAGTAGCCACAGAGTGGGACAATGACACAGTGTGGAGTCACGGCACAGCCACAGCAGCATCATGATGTCAACAGTGGCGACACAAGACACAGTGTGGGAGGTCACGGCCGCAGCCACAGGCCCTGCAATGAGTCAGGCAGTGGCACAATCACATACTGGAGGTTGCAAAACAGGAGTAGGTCCACAGAGTGGGACAAATGACACAGTGTGAGGTCACGGCCGGCAGGCAGCATGAGGTCAGATCAGTGGCACAATGACAGAAGTTTTAGGGTCCACGGCATCAGCCACAGCCAGCAAAAAAGCCCCCAAAAAAAAAAAAAATGAGGTCAGACAGTGGCACAATAGACAGAGTTTGTATGTCAACAGCAGCAGCCACAGCACAGCATGAGGTCAGACGTGGCACAAATATGACACCGTGTGAAGGTCACACTGCAGCCAAAGCAGTAGCTGAGGTCAGCCAGTGGCACAGAATGACAATCAGAGGGTGCAAAAACAGAGTAGCCACAGAGGTAGGGGACAATGACACAGTGGGGATTCACAAGCAGCAGCCAACAGCAACAGCATGATGTTCAACAGTGGCACAATGACACAGTGTGAGGTCACTGCACATCCACAGCAGCAGCATGAGGTCACAGTGGCACAATGACCATTCTGAGGTGAAAAAACAGAGTAGCCACTGAGTTGGAGCAATGACACATTGTGTGGATGGTCACGGCAGCAGCCACAGCAGCAGCATGAGGTCAGAACATTGGCACAATGACACAGTGTGAGGTCACGGCAGCCCACAGCAGCAGCATTAGGTCAGAGAGTGGCAAAATGAAAACTTGAGGTGGCAAAAACAGGAATAGGCCACAGAAGAGGGGACAATGACACAATGTGGATGTCACGGCAGCAACCACAGTAGCTAACATGAGGCCAGGCATGGCACAATGACATTCTGGTGAGGGTGGCGAAAAACCGGATAGGCCACAAAGTGGGGAACAAAGAACACAGTGGTGAAGTCAACGGCAGCAGCCACAGCAGCACATGAGGTCAGACAGTGGCACATGACACAATTGTGGAGGTCACGGCAGCAGCCACAGAAGCATCAAGAGGACATAACACAAGTGTCACAATGACACAGTGTGGATCTCGCAGCACCATAGCAGCAGCAAAGGAGGGTTCCAGGCAGTGGCACAATGACATTCTGGCGGTGCAAAAACAGGAGTAGTCCGATATAGTTGGGACTATGACACAGTGAGGATCACAGCAGCAGCCACAGCAGCATCAAGAGGTCAGACAGTGGCACAAATACACAGTGGGGAGGTCACGGCAGCAGTCACAGCAGCAGCACGCAGGTCAGGCAGTGGCACAATAGACATTCTAGGGTGGCAAAAAACAGGAGTATTCCACAGAGGGGACAATACACAGTGTGGAGGTCAACGGCAGCAGCCACAGCAGCACATGAGGTCAGACATTGGTCACAATGAACACAGTGTGGAGGATCACGCAGCACCACAGCACAGCCATGAGGGTCAAGAGTGGGTCACAATGAGTTATTCCTGGAAGGTGGCCAAAAACAGGAATAGGGCCCATCAAGTGGGACAATGACACAATGGGAGGTCACGTGCCGCATCCACAGTAGCAGCAAGCAGTCCAAGGCATGGCATCAATGACAATCTGGAGGTTGCAAAAACAGGAGTAGCCACAGAGAGGGTGACAATGACACAAAGTGTGAAGGCACACTGGGGGCCCCCCGGCAGCAGCCACAGCAGCAGCATGGGTCAGACAGTGGCACAAGGAGCAGAGTGTCGGAGGATGATGGCTAATACCAGTCCCTGGTAAAAGATTGTTGGTGGTAAACTGGAGAACTATCCGCAATGTGAGGCATCAGGAGGGTGCGGCATCAAAAAGTGGCTGAGGCAGTTAGTTTGAACCCAGACTCAGTTTCACGCACAGTTTTTGGGTGATGCGTCAGGCTGATGATAGTCTGACGCCAAGGCCATTGGTGTGGGAAAACCTGGCCGATTCCACGCCTGAGGGACAGAAGTTTCCACATTTCCCGTGACTAAGCGTGTTTCTCCTTGGGGTAACGATGCGCCCCCGCCGCACTGAACACCCCTCTTATGCCACACCGTACTGCCGGGCAGGACTGCTTCTCCACTGCAAACCTTTCGGCAAGTTGCGCACACATCCATTTTGGGCTGCCCAGTAGTCCCCATGCGGCATCTTCTAACTTGGGTGGCAGAGTGCTGTCCAAGTAGGCCACCACCTGTTGGTTTACAGGACTGCTCCAGGTCCCTGCTGCTGCTGCAGCTGGCGACTACCCTCCCACTAGGTGGGTAGTAGAAGCTGCTCATCATGAACTCCAGAAACTTAGGATAACTGGCCTTGATGGAGAGCTGGTACTGCTCCTACCAACCCCCACCTTTCCCCCAGCAGCCGCGGCATTAGAACGTGAGCGCTGAGGAACCCCCGCTCAGACCTGTCAGAGGAAGAACGAATGCGCACCATAGGCAGCGGCCAACTTAATTACGAGGAAATTCCCTATATGTATTTTTGAGTTTGTCCCTCCCCTTCCATAGCTGGAAAAAGCACCCATTTTGGACCGGTAGCGAGGGACCAATAGGTGGAGAGCCAGAAGTCATCCCTACTCCTGGATCTGACTATTTGCGGCTGTCACTGAGCCAGCAAAAAAAGCATGGCTGCGGGGCCATCAGCAACAAGTGATCTCTGAGGGCCCCCCTGCCTCCATATCCCCTCTAGTATACTGCCACGGTGCATGCGGGACAACTGCCTCTTCTCCCTCAACTCCAACCACCACCTCCAGCGGCACCCTGCCTCCACCCTCTTGTCCCCGTGGGTCTGAATAGATCCCACGTCAATTCACCAGACAATGCATCAGGCGCCATGTCCCTCCCTCCTCCTCCTCCATTTCAGTCCCCCCACCGGACTCATGTGTCCCCCCACGAGATGAGTCGCCACGTCTCCAGTCCCCAGCCCCAGAACAGATTTTCAGCATCTGTTTCAGGACTGAAGCAGTTGAAATGAACGTTATACCTCCCTATCCTGGGCGACCTGACAAATAACTCGGCCTCCCGTTCGAATGGCCTCAACAAACGCAGGGAGATTCACGCGATGAGCAGCCACTGGCTGACATCAAAGTTACACAGGGGAGTAAACTTCTTTCTTGCCTGAATATCAAAAAATGGTTAATGCCTTTCTCTAGATCATACATTCGGGTCCAACCATTTGCAGGCAGGAATTCCAAACGGGTGGAAACATTGCATATCATATGTTTGTTGGGGAGGCCGTTGCTGCCGCTTCAACCGAGGAGGGTGGTTCCTGGTTTGTACAGAATAGATTAAAGTGACATGCACAGTTTCCCTGGCGCATTTTTAAAGAAAGTTCTGAAGATCGGTGTGAAGAATCTTCTGAACCTTTACACCACCAGATTGAAAAAGTCGCCATGCAGGGCGCAAATGGACCATTCGCCCTTCCTCGTGCAGCTTGGGACACCATGTATCCCTTCCCATTGTCCGTACCATGGTTCCGATGTTGCAGTATTGGCGCGGAGGATAGCCACACATCGCTTTTCCTTTTGCTGCAAGACGCGGACAGTTCCTCCCCTGTGTTGACTTCGTTTGGGGGGGGGGGGGGGGGGGGGGGGGGGGGGGGGGGGCGCCGAGGCAAGCCGGTGTAAACTGCGTGACACCGCGGTGCCCCTACAACATGTGGTATGATGGCAGCAGAACTGGTGTGGACGGCTGAGATGGTGGTGGTGGAGGAGGAAGGAGGAGCGGAACAATTTGGCGAGGAGCACAGTTGTACACGGGAGGAAAAGCGCGTCTCCCTGTCCAAGTTGTGGTAGAGCCTGGCCGAGAAGTCAACAATTCACCCAGTAGGGCCGTAAAAGGAACATGTTACAGGCCCTGACCGTAGTTTACAGCTCCAGACTCCCGCTGCCGTTGCACCTTGGAAACAAACCGCTAAGCTTAAGGACTGGCGCCCCCATCAGTTCTACAACTATTATGAGTGCTTTATACTGCCTATTTGAAAAGAAATTACGGCGATGGAACTCCATCCATCACGGCCATACGGCACAAGCCATTAGTGTTTTTCTTCGTGATGGTGCCCAGAGTCCACCATTTGGAAAGAGTGAGGCGACTGCAGTTACCACAACAAGGAACAGGAGCACGGTCAGCTGCTGCACACCTTAGGATGGTATGACGCCACGTGTTGTCTGTTTTGCAATCGCCGTCGCTGACACTACTGCTGTCTGCCATGAGGTAGCGGAGGAGCTGGAGCATCTGGACCCCCCCAGAGCATGATGTCAAAGAGAAAACGAGCTCCCTACTGCAGATGATGTGGAGCATTGAACATGACTGCAGATGGCCTGCGTGCCACTAGGCGCTGCTGCAGCGCTGTAGCTGCGGAGGCAGGATGGACCACCACATCCTTGAGCAACGTTTCTCCAGCCACTCGGAAGGTGAACGCTGCAAACAAGTGTTGACATGGCAGGGTCCGTAGTGCCAACTTTAATGCTCCCTGGCCCACGCTTCACTTTCGCATACAAGATTCTACATAATACCCGAATTCGCTCCACCGGTGTCCTTAGCAAGAACTGCCACAAAGGCGCGCCAAGTACGATTTTTAAAACCGCCAACGCTCCTAAGAGGTCTCCGCGCACTGAGTGACCTAATGCCGCTGAGCGCGTGCCTCGCTGAATCCCCCTTGCCCGCTACTTTCTTGACCTGCGAAGAGGGTTTTTTTTACCCCGTGGTCCGCTTGGCTCCCGAGCCTTACACTGCCAGCTCAACCTGCTGACCGATCCACGGCCACAACGTCCCACTTGCAGGTTGCCCACTGCCTGATCGCGCAAGCTGACGACCCATCTTTCTCCTGACGATGATGAAGCCTATGCCTTACCCGGACCTCCCAAGTGCGGTCGCAACTTCATCATCTTATTTTTTGTATCAAATCGTCAATGCTGTCCTCATCACCGGTCCTTGGTAATGGCAGAGCTGCCCCCCTCACTACATGACCTCCCATGCCACACTCAACTAATCTATACTTTGGCCGCCTACTGCAAAAAGCAGGGGAGATTTGGCCCCATTTCTTCACTGCCAAATAGCTGCTGACTGCCCTCCTCAAATTGTTCATACCTCCCACTAAATAGTGCGCTGCACCCCAGACCACATAGAAGATTGCTCTGGCTAGGGAACCGTATTGGGACAGAGTCGGGTTGAGGAACAGGTGGGCGCCGCTGACCCTCTCTCGGGCACATGCCAACTAAGGTTTTTGTCCTGACGATCCCACGGAACTCTTGGGCTGGGGTTGTCATATGTCATCTGTTAGGAAGTGTATGAACTAGTAACCAATCAAGAGACCCTTTGGGAGTTGCTGGCAACACACGGCCGCTAGATGACCAGCAGGGCAGTTGATGCCACACCGAGTGACGCCTGCTGCCACGTACTTCCCCTTGCCTTGTGGCTGCACCTGGGCCTGGAAATTGTTGTGCCACTGCCACTCGCATAGTTGTAGAGCCTGCCACCCTCTCTGTCTGACATACAGTTTTGTCTCAAAAAATGTACAGACACTGTTGATTGAATGAAGATATCTGTATTATGATAATAACTGCAGCCGCTGTATTGTGACTCCAAATGAACCCACTAAGAGCTTGGGTAATCCTTGGATATAAATTGCGCTCCACAAATGGGCAGGAAAAATTGACTTGTATGTGCCGTTTAAAAACTCTGTGTATTTTACTGAATATAAAAGCACAAACAGGCTTAATTAACCTTCGGATATGAATTATGCACAGGACTTTCTTCTGTGGCGGTGAAAAACAAAGTTTCTTTTACTGAGTACAACTGCAGAACAACGCTTACTTAACCCCTGGATGTAAATTGCGCAAAAGAATTGAGCAACCACAAACTAGTAGCTTTTTAGCGTGTTACAATGGCGTTTTTTACGCCACACAACAAGAGATAAAATTGTAATTAACCTTCGCTTGTAAATTATGCTACAGGAAAAATGTGTGTATTTTGGCGTTGAAAATGATGGTTTCTTGGGGATAGCACACCAGCAAAACAACGCTTAATTAACCACTGGATGTAAATTGCGCCAAACAATTGGGCCACCACAAACTAGTAGCTTTGTAGCGTGTTACAATTGCGTGTTTTCTACGCCACACAACAAGAGATAAAATTGTAATTAACCTTCGCTTGTGAACAGGGCCGCCATAAAGGCAGTACAGGGGGTACTGCTGTATAGGGCCCGGAGAGAAACGTGAATCAGGGGGGGCCCGCCGCCCGCTGCGAGCGGGCCCCCCTGTTTCACAAGGAAAATCATGATCTTTCTGCAGGCTTGCCTAACACCTGTAATTTGCATACAAAGAGGAGAGGCATGTGAGGAGAGGAGTGGAGCTGAAAGGCCGGCCCCCCAGTGACAGATAAGCACAGAGACCATAACTTTACACTTACAGCTCCAGTGAGTGCAGAGCCCCGTCCTCCTCCCTCCCTCTCTCTGCTGCCGGGATGACAGATCACATCAGTGAGGCCCCGCCTCCGGGCGGGGCCTCACGGGGCTGAATAGTGACGTCATCCCGACTGCAGAGGAAAGCCGGCAGCAGAGAGAGGGAGGAGGACGGGCCCTGCACTCACTGGAGCTGTAAGTGTAAAGTTATCATCTATGTGCTTATCTGTCACTGGGGGGCCGGGCCTGTCTTCTCTTCACACAGTGTAGCCCCCCTCTGTATCTAAATCCTACAGGACCCTATACAATGCCTTCAAACAGGGCCCCAGTCCAGAGCCCCCAAACAATGCCCCCATACAGGGCCCCACTCCAGAGCCCCCATACAGGGCCCCACTCCAGAGCCCCCATACAGGGCCCCACTCTAGAGCCCCCATACAGGGCCCCCCATATAGGGCCCCACTCCAGGCCTCCCTGTTCAGGACCCCTAGCCCTCCATACAAGCCCCTCCCCCTTTCCCAGCCCCTCAGCCCTCCCTCCCTCCATTGCCCCTGTCCTAGACCCTCAGCCCTCCCTCCATCCCCCCCCATCCCGACCCCTCAGCCTCCCTGTCCAGACCCTCCATCCAGGCCCCTCAGCCCTCCATCCAGGCCCCTCAGCCTCCCTGTCCAGACCCTCCATCCAGGCCCCTCAGCCTCCCTGTCCAGACCCTCCATCCCGACCCCTCAGCCTCCCTGTCCAGACCCTCCATCCCGACCCCTCAGCCTCCCTGTCCAGACCCTCCATCCAGGCCCCTCAGCCTCCCTGTCCAGACCCTCCATCCCGACCCCTCAGCCTCCCTGTCCAGACCCTCCATCCAGGCCCCTCAGCCCTCCATCCAGGCCCCTCAGCCCTCCATCCCGATCCCTCCGCCTCCCTGTCAAGATGGTAATTACTACCATTTGGGGAACTATGGATAGGGTAATTTTTACATTGTGGAGATAGGAGATGAATAAGTGAGGAATTTCAGGTGTTTGTGTTGTCAATTACTGCAGGGAGAAGTGGAAGAAGTCATCATGGAGTCTGGAGCGGATGGAAAAGAAAAAGGAAAGTGAACGACAACATCGACAAGACATCACCAGTGAGTCACCAAACTAAATCCTATTTATTACCACTATAATGAGCAGTATGGGCCGTTATATTGGTTTTACATTAGTTTACCATTTATAACATGGTGGTAGTAGTCAGTGCTATGTTCACTGGCAATGACTCGGACATATTTCAGCCCGTAATCCGCGGCGTACTGCGGCTAAATACGGGCGAGATACGTCCCAGTCTTAAACGGTAATCCACAGTTCTCATAGAGAACTATGAATACGTCGTCCCTCTCCCTGCTCGGAGAATTGACATGTTAATTATTCACAGCGTATACACTGCCCTAGTAATGCATGTCAATGGTGCCGGCGGGCTGCTGATACCCCTCCCCCCCTCCCCAGAGCACACGACATAAATTGCGGGCAGAAATACGTCCCACCAATTATGCCGTGAATAATCCGTGGGAAAAGCTGCTCTTATGGGTGTAATATGTGGTGATTATGTTGCACTTTTTTTTTTCTTTTCCTGGGGTGGGGTCAGATGGTGGAGAGACGGGAAAGGGGTGGGGCCCACGGGGAAGAAGCGGGGGCAACGTGGGAGGCTGGGGGGGGGGGGGTTCAAGGGAGACGCTCAGCTTTATGGGCCCTGAAAATTCTGATGGCGGCCCTGATTGGTGCACACATAGGGATATTGTGTAACAGTACAGCCCCTGAGTATAATACATATCCCATCTATACGATCACTATGGGGGCCACACATGGTAAATTGTGTATACAGTACTGGCCCCTTGTAATAAGGACATGTCACCTCTATATCAAAATCACTATGGAGGGCCAACAACTCATGGTATATTGTGAACATACTGGGCCCCTGTGTATAAGAAGGACATAGCACCTACTATAACAGATCACTAGAGGGGCCACACATGGTATATTGTGTACAGTACTAGCCCCTGTGTATAAGTACATTTTTGGTCACCTCTATACCAGATCACTAGTGGGGCCACACATGGGATATTGTGAACAGTACTGGCCCCTGTGTATAAGAACATAGTCCCTTCTATACAGATCACTTGTGGGGGCCACACATGGGATATTGTGTACAGTACTGACCCTGTGTATAAGGACATAGTCCCCTTCTGGGTGCGGGGGGAATCACAGAGGGGACACACATGGGATAATGTGAACAAACTGGCCCCTGTGCATGGGCGTAACTAAAGATAGCCAGGCCCCGCAAAGAAAACTTCTGTGATGGGGCCCCCTACCGCCCCCCTCCCACCGCCCGCCATCCTCCCCCCAACCACAACCATTACAGGACATGTTTGTTAGGTAAATGTAGATAATACAGGGGGCAAATACCCCTCACCATACAATCACCATCATAACGGCTACCAAACATTCCACTATAACCGATAACCAATATTAACCAATTAACCACTACAAATGGACTTTGACTATACCGCCAGAACATGACCAAAAAATTACCACCACAATAGTGACTGATTAATACCGCCAACACAATTACTGATCATACTACAAAGACCAATAGTACCAGCAAATTAGTGACCATATAGTGGTAAAACTAGTTGCACACAGCTCTGGACAAGACTGAATATAACCACCATACTAACAAAGGGGAGACCATTATAGTGGTAGCACCAGTGTAACACAGGCTCTGTAACATATTAAGTGATTTACAGTGTGGTTACATCTTTGTGTACGCTCAAGGCATGCACGCCCGGGCCCCCACAGCTCACTGGCCTCTGTGTATTAAGAAGGCGACATATGTAACCTCTATACATATCACTGGTGGGGCCACACAGTATTGATAATGTGTACTAGTAATCACCCGGAGTAATAGTGGTGCATAGTCACCTCAAAAAGAAACAGATCCCTCGTAGGGGGCCACACATGGGATATTGCAGTGGTCGGACTGGGGATGCTAAGGGCACCACCAGTGGAGGTTTGAACTCAATGGGGCCCACGTCATTGAAGTTTGTAAGGGCCTACCGGTGGAGGTTTATTTATAGTTCTCCACCCTACAAACCAACTGTAAATGACTGTGCATCCTCCTGTGCTCTGCCTCTTGCTTTTTGACCCTCTTTTTCCTCTTCTGAGAATGTATATTGGGTTAAAAAACATCTTCAGCACTTGCCATACTTGAGGGGCCCACCGGCGTTTTTCCCCAATTCCCCTGTGTGCCAGTCCGAGCCTGGGATATTGTGTAGCAGTACTTGGCCCCTGTGTAATAAGTATGTAAGCCGAGTTACCGATTTGCCAGGTTTCCGGAAATAACAGCAAAGTCACGGACAAATAACCACGACGTCCACAACACCCAGCTCAACAAACCTTGTTTTACTAATTTTCTGGAACGAATGATGGTGAACAGATCCCCCAACACAAATTTACAAATACATATCCGGGGCCCCTGTGCTTGCACAGCGGCACCGCCAGAAGTGTACCTCTGGATGCACGGTAACTATTACCAAAAAACCGTGGGGTTCGGAAAGGCCGATAACCCCTTACCTTCTTAATACCGTAATCACCGAACGGAACAATCGGGTGTAGGTTCGGTTTGCAGGGGCTCGAGGTGCAGCAACAGCAGCTTACACACTTAATGATTTTACCCCACTTTCCGCTTCTCCAAACACACCATTGACCACAAACATTCACCTCACAGATTAACACCCGGTCAAGTAGCCTAACAGTGTGATAATCAAACTCCTCCAATTCCTGAACAGTGAGGATTATTTGTGAAACCCTCATTGGCCTGTAACTGGCCAAACTATCAAACTAATATCAGGCTTAGGTCTCACAATAGTATCTGAGCACGGTAGTGCGTGCACGCATCCGCTGAGGAACCTTAAAGATGGCCCGCAACCAATTCCCTGTTCCTCCGGTGCAGATCCTTGTGGATGAATGTGGATGGTCCTGCTGCAGACAGTCCTCCGAGCTATCATGGGCAGCTTTGTCCTTCTTGTCCAGAATTCCCTCTCTTCGTGTCTCTGCGATGGCATCTGTAAATACAGTCAGGCTCCTCCTCCTCTGTCTCGGGAACAACTGAGGAATCCTGCTTCCTTTTTTAGCTCAGTCGTCGTGGTCTGTCTGTTCTCCTCTGAATCTCAGCATCTTCTAAAATGGCTGGCTACATGTGGCCAATCTAACCATGTCCCTCCTTTTGCAAATACGGAAACTGGACATGAGCGACATCTTGTGGCCAAACAGTAGAATACAAAATAAATATTTCCCAACCTGTTTGTAATGGGATTTTTGCTTGGAAAACACAGGGTCGGCTGTCCCCCACTATCCCACAAGTTACATAGTCAACCTCTATAACGATCACTAGTTTGGGGCCACACATGGGATATTGTGTCATACTGGCTCTTGTATAAAAAGGACAATGTCACATCTATACAGAAGCACTAGAGGGGGTCACACATGGATATTGTGTACAGTATTGCTGACGGTATAAGGATATAGTCACCATCTATACAAGGTCAATATGGGGCCACACATGGGGATATGTGTACATACTGGCCCCTGTGTAAAGTAGACATAGTTTCACCTCTAACAGTATCACCGTGGGGCCACACATGGGATATTGTGTACAGTACAAGCCCCCTGGTAAAAAAGGACATAGTCACCTTGCTATACAGATCATCTAGAGGGGCCACCACATGGGAATATTTGTGTACAGTATTGGTCCCTGTGTATAAGGACAAATAGTCACCTCTATACAGATCACTTAGAGGGGGCCACACTTGGAATATTGTTGTACAGTACTAACTGGCAACTGTGTATATGGACATAGTCCACCTCTATACAGATCACAAGAGGGCCCACACCTTGGAAAATGAGTATCAGAACATTGATTATGTCAGTAGAATATGCAGATGGGAGGGGGTTGATCCCAGGTACTTATGAGATTTCCCTGATTGGAGTCGAGGACAGAATTCTTTTATTACCGCACAATTGATCCCCTCCGCCTCATTAGGGTATGTTCCCATGATTATAGTGCGGGCATATAGCGGAATGCACTGTACGGCCCTCACTTCAGAAGGACGCGCTGGACAGCACATACCTCTGAAGCCTCTCACTGATTGTCATTCGTACCCGCCATATCTCTCCTGGATCAAGGTCAGTTCTCTGGTCGCGGGTGCGCAATTGAAGCTATGAAATACCCCGCATTTGTTGGCCTGTACTTTTGGTGCAATTGAAGCACTTTACGCGCCAAAGTGCGGACCAACATTACACCATGTGAACATACCCCTAGAGTGCTTCACTAGTTAGATTAGCAGCATGGTGGCTCAGTGATTAGTGTAGACAGTATGGTAGCTTCAGTGGTTAGTATAGAACAGTATAGTGGCTCAGTGTTAGTGAAGAAGTATGTGGTTCTCAGTGGTTAGTGTAGACACTATGGTGGCTCAGGTGGTTTAAGTGTAAACAGTAGGTAGCTCAGTGGTTAGTGTACAGATGTAGCTCATGTTTAGTGTAGACAGTATGCTGGCACAGGTGGTTTAGTGTAAGACATATGGTAGCTCAGTGGTTAGTGTAGACAGTATGGTGCTCAGAGGTTAGTGTGAACAGTATGGTGCACATTAATTAAGTAGACAGTATGGTGGCACAAGTTGGTATAGTTTTTTGACAGAATGGTGTCTCAGTGTTTAGTGTAACATAATGGTTCTCAGAGGTTAGTGAAGACAGCATGGTTGGCACCAGTGGATAGTGTAGACATTAATGGTGATCTCCAGTTGGTTAGTGTAGAAGTATGGTAGCTCAGTGGTTAGTTGTAGACAGTATGGTGGCTCAGTGGATAGTGTAGACAGTAAGGAGGGCACAGTTGTTGTTGTAGACAGTAGTGTGGTCTCAGTGGTAATGTAAGACAGTAATGGTTCACAGTGATTAGTGTAGACAGATATGGTGGCTCAGTAATTTAGAGTAGAAAGTCTGGTGATCTTCAGTGGTTAAGTTTTTGACAGTATGGTGTTCTCATTTGGTTAGTTTTGACAGTAGTGTCTCACAGTGGGTATGTAACAGTATAGTGTCCCTAGTGGTTTAGTGGAACAGTATGTGGGCTCAGGGGTTAGTGTAAGACAGTATGGGTGGGCTCAGTGGTTTAGAGTAGACAGTAGGGTGGCCTCATTGGTTAGTGATAGAAAGTATGGTGGCCTCAGTGGTTAGCATAGAGACAGATGGTGGCTCCTTGGTTTAGCACAGAGGGCTGAGTAGGTTAGTATTGCAGCCGGTGGCTCAGTGGTTAACAGAGTACTACACAATGTCTCAGTGGTTAGTACATACAATAGGTAGCTCAGTGTTTAACAGAGTACTACACAATGTCTCAGTGGTAGCCCATACAAAGGCATGGTGGCTGAGGGGTTTATTTATGGACACAAGGGTCCTCATGTTAGCATTATTGCCTTGCAGTGCCGAGGTCCTGGGTTCAAGGACAACATCTGCATGGAGTTTGTATGCTCTCCCTGGGTTTCCTCCAGTTTTCCCCCCACTCTCCAAAAGCATTCAGATAATCTTGAATTTAGACTGTGAGCCCCCATGTTTTGTGGACAGGAAGCAATTGAAATATGCCAATCTCTGTACAGCGCAGTGCAATATAGAGTGGCGCTATAAAATAACACAACAATATTATATTATTACAATCAATAATGACAAATGGCAGAAATCCTTCCCGCCTATGTGCCGCAACTGTAAACTGCCCCAGAGAATTTGAACCGTCTCCGTACAGAAATACTCAAAGTTGCTATTAAGATCTTATTTATATCCTACAAAAAGTGGAAATAAAAGAGGTGCGAGCATCCGTTTTTGAAGACTTGGTAGCTAGTCAGGCCAAGTAGAATCCCCCGACGGTTCGAGGCGCACTCTTTCCTCTCGCCAGTGCGGGCGCTGCGCCTAGGATATGGCGCCGGAGGTAGTGGGGCGTCATACATGCGGGGAAAAGTCCGCTGGTGGCGCCTCGCCAGTGTGTTTAGCGCATGCGGGGACTCGAGGGCGAAGTTCGGGGCAGGCGCCTAAGATTTGCCACGCCGGAGGATGCAGCACTCATTAACTGGCGGGCACAAAGTTCCCTGCGCCTCGCCAGTGTGTGGACACAGTGCGGGTACATGGCGCAGTCGGGACTTAGCCGCCGTGCGGGCCTGTGCCAAAAACAGTTCCGAGTACGAGACAGGCTGGAACAGCGAGAAATCCAATTCCAGATGTCGTGCGAAGTATGAATCAAAAATCCCGCCTTTTATAAAGTCGTTCACAGAAACATTCTCAGGAATAGAGCTGAAACCAAAAAAATACAATAAATCCCTAAAACAAATCACTGTCACTATTCCAATATCTAATTCAAAATTAGGGATATTGGAAATTGCCTTGGAAATAACAGTAAATCAAATTCAAAATCTATTCTAATGGTCGGCAAAAACCGGCCAATCAAATAGGAGCGACAGTGAACCTAAAAACTAAGTGAAGTTTAGGACCAATCAGAATCCAAGGCGGGATAGTTTCAAAATACGTAAAAACAAATTGCTGAAAAGAGCTGATAGGTTTAACAACCAGGGACTTGGCTTAGCACCAGCCAATCAGAAAAGGAGCGACAGAGACACCATTCTAGAACCTATTTGAAGATTTATTTACCAATCATAAATAGGAGCGAGCAAAGACCCCATTCTAGTCTATGGAGAAGTTTAGACCAATCAGAATCCACGGTCGGGATAATTCAAATATACAGTAATAAGACAGACAAGAGCTGATGGCAGAGCTAAGGCCGGTCTTGGCAATCCCAGCCAATCAGAGCGCAGAGCTACTTTTTCTCCCATTATAGTCCTATGGAGCGAAGGGCGCACTGCAATCTTCGGCGCTCTAACGCCGTGCGGCATGAAGTAGTTAATAAAATAAAAAAAATTTATATAAATGTAAAACATTATCATATAAAGAGCAGAAAACCCTTTTTTTACAAATAAAGCAGTTAAAAACCCAAACAACGCGTTTCCCCCGCCGAGACCGGCGCTACAATAGGGAAATTGCAAAATAGAGAGAAATAGCCGGAAATACAGTACATCAAATTGTTTAAGCTATTCACATTGGGTCGGCAGAAGCCAGCAAATCAGAATAGGACGAACAAAAGACTCCAATATATCCTATGGAAAGATTGGACAATCATAATAGGAAAACCGTTGGCCCATACTGAACCTATGAAAAGGATATAAACCAATCAAATAGGAGCGACAAAGTCCCATAATAATCTCAATTGAGAAGTTTTGGACCAATCAAAATCAAAGCGGACAGTTTCAAAATACAGTAAAAAGACAGAAAAGAGCTTAAAGGCTGAGCTAGGCGGTGGGCTTGGCTATCCACCAATCAGTAGCGCGAGCTACTACAACATCTCTCCATTAAGTCTATGGAGAGATGGGCGCTCATGACACTTCGGCGCTTCAGCGCCGTGCGGCATGGAAGTATTAAATCAAAAAATCATTTTTAATAAGTGTAAAACATTATCAGGAAAAGAGCAGACCCTTCTTTACAAATAAAGCAGTTAAAACCCCGAACAACCGCTTTTGTCGCCCGAGACCTCCGGCGCTAAAATAGGGAATTGCAATAGAAGAATACGCCGGGAAAACAGTAATTTCAAATTGGTTTAAAGCTATTCTCGGATTTGGGTCGCAGAAAGCCAGCCAATCAGACAAGGAGCGAAAATGTCCCATAATAACCTATGGAGGTAATTGACCAATACAGAATAGGAGCGACAATAAGGTTCCTCATTAATGTACTATGGATAAAAAATATGACCAATCATATTTCAAAGTTGCGGACATTCAAAATACAGTAAAAATGGCAGAAACGAGCTGATTGGTTGAGCGGCTGGGGCTTCGTCCAGCTTAGCCAATCAGAAGCGTCGAGCTACTTTCTCAAAGAGTATCTATATGGGGAAAAAAATTCTGACGCGCTGTCTGTGATTGGCTAAGTATAAAAGAGTCGCCGTTATTTGGACAAATGGAGGAGGCGAGCGACGCTCCTATGGTTTTCTTAATCAAATCTGAAATCAAACTGTACCAGGCCGAAATCTCATTATAACTCTGACAGAATTTCCCCCTGCCCTCAAGCCATTGTATATAAAACGAATATGATAATATTGGGGTACCGAAAAGAATAAATATTAATTCAATAAAATCATGTTTATTTTTCTTTTATTTTCGTTAGCCAAGGATCAATAGTATGGGTGCAACGAACATAAAGAAATAAACCTGCATATTATCAGATTTAATAATTTTTATGTATTTTTTCGTTACCCCATATAATTATTCGTTTATATACACATCGGACCACTTCTGTAGTCCTTAAAATTTGATTTCGCCAAGTCCATTTTATATCAGATAGCATTAGAAAACCCATAGGATCGACGCTCGCTCTCTCCCATGATGTCCAAATAACGACTCCCTTTTAACATTAGCCAATCACATAGCCCCTCAGAAATTCTTTATTCCCCATAGAACTCTATGAGAAATACTCCGCACTCTGCTTGGCTAAGCGGTACGAGCCCCCGCCTTGCTCAACCAATCAGCATGTTTCTCATTTTTACTGTATTTTGAACTGTCCCGCCTTTAATATGATTGGTCAATTTTTCTCCATAGGATATAATGGGACATTGTCGTCCTATACTGATTGGTCCAATTCTCCTCCATAGGTTATAAATGGGACATTGTCGCTCCTATTCTGCTTGCTGGTTTATTGCCGACCAATGAAATAATCTTAACCATTTAATTACTGTATTTCCCGGCGAATCGCTCTATTGGAATTCCCTATTACGCCGGTCTCAATGGCGACAAACGCGTTGTCGAGTTTTTAATAGCGCTTTATTTGTAATAAGGGTTCTCTCTTTATCTGATAATGTTTACACTTAATATAAATCATTTTTTTATTAATACATCATGCGCACGGCGCTGAGCCGCCCGAGATTTCAGAGCGCCCATCCCTCCATAGACTATACTGGAGAAGTAACCGCGCCTCTGATGGCTGGATAGCCAAGCCCCCGCTAGCTCAGCCAACAGCTCTTTTCTGTCTTTTTATCAGTATTTTGAATTATCCCCGCCGTGAATCTGATTGGTCTAAACTACTCCATAGACAAGAATGGTCTTTGTCGCTCCGGTAAACTTAAAGGTCAAAAATTCTCGCATACTAGCAATGTTCTGTTGTCGCTGCTATTCTGAATGGCTGACTTGCCAAGTCTCCCCGTTACTTAACCAATCAGCTACTTATCACATTTTTTTTAAATACTGTAATTTTGAACTATCCTGCCGTGGATTCTGATTATCTATAAACTGCTCCCCAAAGGTTTTTAAATGGATCACTTGTCGCTCCTATTTCTGATTGGCCGGTTTATGCCCGACCAGTGAGAAAATATGCTAAGAGAAATTTGAAATTACTGTTATATCCCGCAATTTACAATATCATAATTCTTCTTGATATTAGCCCGTTTAAAAGGGGGGGGGGATTGTGGAGGGTTTTGGAAAGTGTGAGGGTGATGGAGGGGTTTTTTTTATAGGGTGTTTAGGGGGGGTTTAGAGGTTCAGCTCTTTTCTGACACTGTATTTTTCCCATTCCCCCCGCCGGTATAAAGGCGATTTTTTTCGAATCATACTCCTGCTGTCACATAGCGGAGCGCCGAGATTCTTACCTCTTTAAATCCGCTTCCCTCTCCTTCGCATGTTCCGATCCTCTTCACTTCGCCCGCCCCCGCCGGAGCATTTAACCAAAATAAACATGTCTTCATGTCGGAGGCTGCCCCAAAGCGCTGCACTCGCCTCGCTTTTGGGCCGACTTCTCGCCATGTAACATGCCTTGAGTTATACCATCGCGCGCCATCCCGCCCTCTAACTCCTACCCCGCACTCCACTGTCCTAACACTAAACCCCCCGCCCCGACAGCGGTTCGGGCCGGAGGCCAGTTACCCAAAAAACGGCGAAAAGCCCTTCAAACAGTCGCCATGTGTGATTACTGGTAACCACCGCTGCAGCCTGTGGACGGGAGGCCGGCAGCGTCCGAACCCTTCACCTTAGAAATGAGTCCCCCCCGTAAACCCGCCATTGTATAAAAAAACACAGAAGGGGGTCAGCTCCTCGGGACCTCCCATCAAATTCATCTCCGGAAAAATCTTTTCTGACTTTCTAAAGAAAAAAATTGTCAAAATCCCCCCCCCCCCCCCAAAAAAAAAAAAAAAAAACCTATTGTAAATTCCCAAAAAGGGGAAGGAAACTGCTGACATGAAAAAATTTGTGTTATTTAAAAAACTCTTTTTTCCCCCGGGGGGATTCACCCCAGGGGGGGAAAAGAGCGGAGCTGGGGGATAGACACAACTGCAAAAAAAACCCAAAAAAGACAAGAAATCCCCCGGCAACATCTCCCGGGAGAAAAATACCTTGATAAGAGAAAAGGCCTGAGTGACACGTCTATCCCAATATGTCCCGTCACCACATTCATGGCAGCCGGGGTCAGGGGAAAAGGGCCCTTTCCCTTGGGGAGGTCCACTGCCAACCAGGGAAAGGGGAGTCTGAATTTCACTTTGATGTATCAAACACCGTCAGGATGTATTTTGGGGAAATTGAAATAAAATGCGTATAATACCGCCACACAGGCAAAACACCCCAGGCAGCAAAATACTGCCACACATGCACAACACACCTGCGGCGTTTATACCAAAACTCACAATCAACCAGGCCCCTTTTTGGTAAAACCCCCGCCACACAGTGCACAATCAAACCTTTGAAACCTTAATACCACAACACAGTCCAATCACCAAAATTTTGCAGCGTTTAAAATACCGCCACACAGGCCCCCAATCACCCCAAAGCAGTGCTTTAAAACCAGCACATTTGCAAAAATCACACCATCCCAGGCTTTTTTAACGGCACACAGTGCACAAACCCCACCATGAAAGCGTCAATTTACCGCCCCCCTTTTTGCCCAAAAATACCTTTCCCGAGCTTAATCCCGCCAAACAGTGAACATTCACACCATGAAAGCCTTAATACCCCCCCAAAACGGGAAACAACACCCCATACAGCCTAAAATACCACCCACAGGGGCATAAAACCCACCTTGCAAAAAAACGCTTTATACTGCAGCACAGGCAAAACCAACCCATCCAGCGCTTAAATACCGACACACAGGCACAATTACCCCAAAGCAGCGTTAATACCCCCACACAGTGCAAAAAACACACAATCCAGCCTTAATACCACCACACAGTGCCCAACACACCTTTTAAACGCAATAAACCCCGCCACACATTTGCAAAATTTCCATACCAATCAGCCTTAAAAACCCCCGCCACACAAATGCACGGGCACACCATCTGCCTTAAAACCCCCCCATTCCCAAAATTCATCCCAAATTCAGCCTTAATACCCCCCAACACTCACAGTCACCCATCCCAAGCGTTTAAATCCCGGGGCCCCACAGGCCCCAATCACACCAAACGGGGCGTTTAAAATTTAACCACCCCACAGTGAAATAATCACAACCCTTGCAGCGCTTTATACTCAGCAAAAGGGGCACAAACACACCATGCAGGCAAAACCCCCGAAACACATTGCCAAATAAACAACCAGCGGGCGCTTAATCCCACCCAAAAACAGTGCAAAATTTCCACCCAAAAGCGTTAAAAACCCGCCACCCAGGGGCACAATCACATATCAGGCTTAATACCCCGGCCAAAACCCCAAGCCCGGACGGGCCCCTTTGGGAAAAACCGGGTATTTGCCCCGGATCGCCTGCCCCCGGGCCCCAAAATTTCCCCCCCGGGGGGCCCGAGTCCCGCCCTGTTTTGGGGCGCGCTATAGGGGGCCGCAATGGTCAAAACACGTACCCCTTTTTGGCAGGGCCCCGACAACCCCCAAATTCCCACACGCTGCAGGGCCCCGGGTCCCCCCAAAAACGGGCCTAAAGCCTTTAAAAGGGGGCCCGCCCGCCCCTCCCCGGGCGTGGTTAAAGCAGGGGCCCGGGGCTGAACACTGGGTCACTAAACCTGTCTTTTTCAGCCCCCCCCAGCGGGCCGGGGCAAGCCCGGGAAAAGAGGGTCACCCGGGGCCGCCTCCCCTTTCCCCCGCTTCCCGGGAAAACTGCTGCCTGGCGGCCCCCCGGGGAAAGGACAAAAGGAAGCAGAACCCTAAAGGTTTTTTATATTTTTTTTAACTTATTTTTTAAAAACAATTTGCCTTTTTCCTACCTTTCCTGCCAAGCTAAAAACCCCGGGGCCCTGGAAACCCTTCCCCTTCCACAATTTTCCCCAAGCCCGGGCTACCCCTCCCCTTTTCCTACTATATACCCAACCCCTGTCTACCTGCCCTGCTTAGGAAATAAAAAGCCCTGGCACCTGCCCTGCCTAGCTATATACCAGCCCTGGGGCTCCCTTTGCCCCTGCCTACAAAAATACCAGCCCTTCACCCCCTACTAAAACCACCCCTTTGGGCTACCGGGTTACCTCCCCTGCCTAGCATAAAACCACCCCGGGGCAACCTTGCCCTGTCCTATTTAATACCGGGCCCGGGCTACCTGTATACCCCCCTTTACCCCAACTATATACCATCCCTGGCTACCGCCCTGAATGGGAAAAAATTATAACACCCCTTGGCAAACCTGCCCTCCCCTCCCTACAAACCAGCCC